>VZRS01003569.1:511950-543992 GCA_013398055.1 Ifrita kowaldi
CCGGCGGTGGGGAGACCGTCTCTCCTCGGACGGAGGGGGTTTGGGTTGTAGGTTGGAATATGGCTGATCATGTGTTGGCTTGTGTTTTACAGTATTTTTCCCCTTTTGGCCACACCCCCCCTTCCCAGGCAGCTTCCCACTCAGGGAATCCGCGTACAGTAAAAGCCATCGAGATGACACACGCCGAAACATTTAATTAGAGGCGATTTGCGAGCAGGGAGCGCGCCGTTCGGCGGATGCCGAGGCGAGGAGGAGCGGGCTCGGCCGGAGGAGGCCGGGTGGCCACGGGCGTGTGCGCAGAGAGCGTTTGGCTGCGCGGGGTATATTTAGAGCTTGCGAGAGTGGATTTGGAATGCAAGCGCCTTATGTAACGAGGTTAATCAGAAACACTGGAGAAAATTTCCTTAATTTGTCGGGGAGTTTTCTGGATGTTTGCGGAGCCGGCCGTAGTTCGCGGGTGTTACACAACGCCCCCCCCTCCCGGCTCTCCGGCCCAGCGCTCCGGCGGCGCGGGCAGATGGTGCTGCCGGGGAGCGGGGCCGGCGGGAGGGAGCCGGCAGCCGGCTCCGCCGCGCTTGGGGAGGGGGGCAACTTTGGGATCCCATAAATTATGTAACACTCGGCTGTCGCTTCTGTATGGATGCGAAAAGGAGAGGAGGGTGCTGGGAAACCCGGGCGGCTCCGGCGGTGAGGTTGTTTTCTTGGCGGTCCCGAATTGTTTGGGCTCTGGTACTGCTAACCTGCTGACCCACATGTCCCTCCTCCCCCGGGACTCGCTGGGGAAGGGGGAGGGGGCCAGGCACTCCAGGCACACGCTGCCACTCGCCCAGTCGCCGCACGCAGGCAGGCACTGCGTTATGTAACAGTCTGAGTGGGAAAGCGAAGGTCAGTGATGGAGGCATCCCCGGCAACACAATGGCCAAAGCCCTGCGCGCTGGGGCTTTGCAGGCTGTAAAGCGAAATAAAGCTCGTGGCAGTAACTGGCGTGTGGTTTGGAAGGGCTTGGGAAGGGAGAGGGGAGAAGGAAAAGGAGAGTGGCAGGGATTTGGGAAAAAAAGAAAAAGTGTTTGGGTTTTTTCGGATGATGTAATGGAGTTGGCAGAAAATACAAGTCTACTCCTAGAGTGCAAACAGTAAGAGAATTGGAGCTGGCATTCTGTGCTAATGTTGCATAAATTAGTGTATTGGAAGTAAATTGACCTATACAATACACACCAGCTGATTGTGCCTTTCTAATAGTTAAAACCTAGAGACACAGAACCACATGACAATGACACAAAACATGACAATGACTGGTTTTTGGCCTCCTTGAAGTCAGGACTTGATGGATGGATTAGGTGTTAGGGGTCCCTGTAGACTTGTAGGTTTTGGTTTTTTTTTTTTTTTTTTTTTTTTAAGCTATTGAAATAGCACTTGATTTCTTGCCTTTTTTGTTTTTAGTGCTCCTTTGTATCTTATGGCAACAATGTGACCTTAATGTGTGACTAGTATAGGTGAAATTATTTTTAGAACTGCTAGCTTATAAGCTCATATGTTCAGCTGTGTACTGAGTTCAGAAATTTACCTGTTTGGGTCACAATTCTGCCATGTGTTGTAAGCAGGCAGCTCTGGACTCTCATGCGACCTGTGTGGAGGAGAGATACAAATACATAGATAGGTATATGTACACATTCATACACCTCTCTAACTGTAAAAATCCTTATTTTTTGACTAGGCAGACACTACAAATACTTGTTTCACATCCTTTATTTTCATAGCTGCACATGCTGCAAAGCTGCTTTGATACTTCAGGGTTTGTAATAACCAGTGTACATAAGGAATGAAGAAAACAAAATTAAAGAGAGGACTGTTGACGGAGAAGTGGGAAAAGGGCTGCGGAACAAATTCTTAAGTGAAGCTTTAGTTATTATAATGCTATCATTTCAAAATATTTTATTGCTAATATGCAAACCTGTTTGTACCGCCAGATCCTTACATAACTTGGTTTTTATTTTGCAGACATTATGCTGGTTTTGTTGCTGTGCAGAACACTTAACTTGAAAACGTAAATTCTGAGTTACCAAAAGCACCTTTCAGATGGGGAGTTGTTACCTGATATATTTAGTATGTGGGGGCATGCATGCATACTTGCATGCTTCAAGAAATTCCCTGCAGTCTGATATTAAAACTGATTGTTAGAAAATTGTCACCATAGCGGAAAAAGCAGGAAATGGATAAAAAGCCTGATTTTCCCCCAGAGGGATGTTTTTACTGCTGACAGTAATGGTTAAGATTTTCTGAAGACCAGTCACTGACCAGCAGGTTGAATTTCAGTCTGAGTGTGTGTGTGTGTGTTCTGCAACAAGGGTTTGTGGTTTGCCATGCTTGGTAGAAGGAATGCTTCCCTCACCAGCTCTGGCCTTGGACCGTGGTTTTTATTGCCATTTATTTCACTTTGCAGGCTTTGACATCCATGGAGTTCTACCCATGCTGCAGTCTAAGGCTTAAAATTCTATTAGTCCCCCTAGAAATAGTTGTAATTGAATAAACTGTATTTTAGTAGAGATCTACTGTCTCATTAAAAAGCAAAAGTACATAAAAAGCTTTTAAATCTGATAAAAAATGCTCAGTTTGTTTGGAACTGAGCTCTTGGTCTCAGAGGTAAGTCAAGAGAGGATGTCTTGCTGAAAAATATTTAAGACAGCTCTTACATCATTGGATGATGCTGTGTGCAAATATTTTTATGGTGCTTAATATTTAATAGTAGAAATCTGTAGCTCTGTAGGTACTTGTTCTTCTTTTCTTGCTGTTGAGGTTCTGAGCGTATTTGCTGGTTTCCAGAACCCTTTGGAATTTTTTATCATGTTGTCTGTTTATCCTGATCCTGTCTCTACTGGTAGATTGTGGTGTGTTGCTTTTTGTGCTTTATTTTAATTTGGGTGATGCTCCACAAGTAGGGACGTGACATCATTAATAGTGACAACAATAGGTTTGTGGTGTTATTTTCTTTAAAAGTACTTTTTTTTTTGCCAGATTCTATCAATTTCTGAATTTAGACTCTTCTACAGAGCGCAGTCACAATACGAAATTTTGTGGGTTATTTTCAGGAGGACTCTTTGAATTTTGTAAATTTGGATGTTTTCTGCAGATTCCTTTTTGTCATCATTGAGGACTGTTCTGCCTGCACCACTGATTTAGTCCTATTTTGGTAGATGATATGTGCTTTGAATCCTTTAAAGTACAGCATTGTTTTAAATGTTTGTAGCATAGGAGCAATAATAGCAGCAGTATGTTGTTCTCCCAGGAACAATGCAGTTCTCTTATTTCAATAAACCGTAACCTATTCTCTTATTTTATTTGCTTGAAAAACATCTCAGGAGCCCATAAACCAGTATGTAAATACTGTTATCATTCAACCAAATGCTGTAATTTTACTAAATAAAGAACATGTTTTGTAATGGAGATTAACGGGCTGTGTGACAATTTCAGTTTTGGGTATAGCACTGCATCTGAATGGAAAGGGCAATTTCAGCTTTGGGAGGTTGTCTTTTTTTTTTTTTTTCTCCTTCTGATATTTGTTTTTTAAGCTACAAAAATGTGTGTTGGGGAAAATCTGAAATGACTCAGTCGATTTTGTTGGATTTAATCTGAGAGCTATCCCAGGGAAAAAGGGAAAGGGGAAAAAACCCAACCTCGTTTTAAATTACTGTGATATCTGTAGCACTCTTGAAATTAATTTGGGAATAGGTGATCCCTTCTTTACTGAAATATTTTTAAGAGCGTCTTTTCAGTGACACACAGTTGTAGGAACAGGCACTAAAAATATGAAAAAGAAACGTAAATTGGAAGTACATCTAAATGCAGTGGCAAGTCTGGGTGCAGGGTAACTCAGGGATTGTTTCCAGGCTCTGTGCTCGCTGCTGCGCGGGGAGCAGAGGGGCCGCGGTGGCAGCAGCAGCTGCTGTCACACAGCTGTAGAAGGCAGGGAAGGGAAAGGGGAATGCTGGGCCCCGGTAGTTCACAGGAGCTGTCAAAATGCAGCAATGCACTTGACTCAGGGCCTTGCATTCCCATGCTGTAAGGCGCTTGTCACCACCTCAGCTGTCTGTCCATCCCAGATGTTTTGGTAAGAGTCTGCCTTTGGGTGGGATGCTGGAGTGGGGAGCAGTGTCTGCTTCTCAAGAGGAGCTGAATTATTTTCCTCTGTCACACTTTTACCTGGACCCGAGCTTGCTGTGGAGGTTCTGTAGTTTTCTGTGGCTTTGGCAGAAGAGGAAGTTCTGGTGGGCAAAGTGTTGAAGAAGCTTCCTGAATGTGTGGAAGAATCCACACTTCGTAGGCAGATTTCTGCTATCTTGTTTTGTTTGATTTTTTTTTTTTCAAGTATCTTGTGTTTCACCTATTGCTGAGGCTGTCTTTGTAGCCCTGATAGCCACTTCTGAAAATGCACTTTACAGAGGTGTTGGTTTTGTATGTACTCACAGCTGGCAGACAGCTCACGCATCCTTACCTACACAGATTCTTACAGATATGTAGAGGAGGACCCTGCAGAGCAGAGCCTGAATCCCCTACTGTCACTAGATCCATGTTGCACATTTGGTGTCAGAAACAGATCACACTTCATTTTTAGGATTGTTTTTTTTTTTGGCCCTAGTGTTCTGATAGGAGGCTCTTCTACAGCTTTGTTGTTCTGGTGATTAGAAACCTTTTCACTTCTAAGTAACCATGTTTGTGATCAGTTAGCTCACTTGCTTCTTTAAATGTTTTCTATAAAACCTCCTTGTACTGAAAATGGAGAAGAGCCTGGTATTTTGTGATAGCTGAACTAACAGTGTGCTCTGTTCTATGACTCACAGTTTAGCACTTCAGCATATCTGTTGTAGATGGTCTGTGCTGATAGAAACATGAGAACGACTTGGGCTGTGTA
This sequence comes from Ifrita kowaldi, assembly GCA_013398055.1. NCBI lineage: Eukaryota > Metazoa > Chordata > Aves > Passeriformes > Cinclosomatidae > Ifrita > Ifrita kowaldi. The sequence continues at coordinate 516,857 of VZRS01003569.1, forward strand.
TCGTGAGGAGTTAATTGTCTAATTTCTTGAATGTAAAGGTTGTGAATTATTCTTCATACCGTTATCTGAAGTCTCATCTAGGTATGTTTCATTCTTGGCAAAAACTGAGCTCTTCAGAGACTAAGTGTATTGGGGTGTGTATTTTCACGAAGAAATTGTGGGGCTTATTTTACAGCAGTTTAATCTTATAGTTTAGCCTCATTGCACTGTTCATTTGGAAGGATCCCCAGGTGTTTTAAACACTATTGGGAACCATTTTGCTTATTACTGAAATCCAGCCACTTCTGGTGTGGAATCTGACAGCTGTTTAATGGTGCTCAGCCATGCTAAGCAGATCAGAACGGAAAGTGAAGAATACCATACCTGATTGAAACACTCAGAGGGATTTTGGATACAGATAATATAATTATCTGCATTGGAATTGGGTCAAACAGCTCTATTCCTGTAGAAAATTACTAGATGTTTTCAGTGGCAGTGTATGGTCAAGAAATTGGTTTGAAATACCTTCCTGAAAATGACACCCCCAGCAGTGAGATAATCGAAGATCCTGCTGCTTACCCTATTGTGATCACCAGTTGCAGAATGATCAATTTTTTCTTCAGGTATTTCTGGATGTATTAATTGTTCGGTCCCATGCTGGTATGTGAAATCTTATAAACCAGGGGGGATGTCTGGGATGTTGCAGGTCTTGCTTTGTAAAGCAAATTTGTTTACTGTTTAGTTCCTTAAATAGTGAGTGGCTGTCTGTGAAATGGGCTCATATTCACAGAGGTTTTAAAAATGGTTCTAGGGGATCACTTGACACAAAGCCAGTAGGGAATGGGGGAGGTGAGTGTCACGGCTTTGTCAGGATATTGGTGACTATGGGGAAAACACAGCTCTTTTCCAGTTGTCTTCAATTTCACTTCCATATAATCCAGCAAAACAGAGTATAAACAGATCTGTAAAGGAACAGAAGTCAAAATTCATGATCAACTGAATGTACATAAATGTCCTAGTAATAATGACCAACTGCAGAGTCTTTCATTTGTAATTTAATCTAATAATTTCCATGCACTTCTAAAGGAACACACTATGAAGCTGGCAACTTCTGAGAAATTGCTGCGCTGTTACAAACAGCATTTGAGCTGGCATTATAACAGCATGATAGATAGCGAGATGGAGAACAAAGTTAGTGTGGAAACTGAGCTGAGAGAAATTGCCAGCAGAATGGGAGAAAGCAGAGTTGGATTATGATAACCTCCCTTGTAGAATCAAATTAAACCGTTTTTAAAGGCTTTGTTGATTTTTAGTTTGTAGTTGTACTATGTATTTACTTCACATGGGTGCAGGAGATTAATGAGGCAGGTGTGGTGATCATGGGGTGAAAAACTGTGGTGCTGCTGTTCTTTTTAAATGTTTCATTTCATACAGACTGTGGGATATTTACAGCATTAATTAACAATGTCTGTGTGCTTTAGTTCTGCAACTGTTGAAATGGATTGAAAGTGTTTAATATGCAGAGACGATGGAAATTATAACTCTTAGAAGGAGGTTGGACAGAGAACCCTCTCTGCCTTTTTTTTTTTTTTTTTCAGTTACTCTTATAAATATCTTTTAAAATGGCATGTTTGTCCAAATAGGTAGTTTGTGTGAAGAGTGGGGAATATATGGCCAGGAGCTCTGCAGCTAGCTTTGACAATATGGCTGAAAGAAGACAGAAGGAAAAACAAAAATCAAACCCCGGAGACAGACCAAATAGCAAAGTGTTGTTGAGTGTGCATCCAATAGCATTGCCAGCTCCTGACTTGTGTGAGAGGAGTTTTTGCCATGGTTATGTGGAAGTGTATGCCATGCACTTCTGAAATAAATGTATATGCAAAACTTAGACACCATGGGGAAGACTTAAATTATGTATTAGTAGAGCTTGGCCTGACTGTTTTGGCACTGAAGCAAGGTCTGTTAGATACAGTCAAGGATAAAACCAAGGCCAAGACTTGTGAAATACTGATTATAGGGTTTATTTTATTCCTGTAGTGGAATTATGAGAATACTTTAAAGTAGGATTTCCCCTCATAGTTTCTCTTCAAATGTAGAGGTAGGAAAAAATGCCTTTTTATGAACTAATAGATGACTTTGCCAAAGTCTGTACCAAATGTAAATCAGAGGCCTCTGCTGCATTACATCTTTTAACTAAGGGTAGAAAGGTAAGGTTTAAACTATTTCTTTGTAAGAAGTCTTGAAATTTGATAAGACAGGCTAAAATACAGCTTTTGCTAATACTTCACTTGAAGTAAAACAACTGTCAGCATAAAGCATCTCCTAAATCCTGTGTATATTAAAAAATAAAATAAAACCTATCTCAAAGGAAACTAGGGCATATCAAAAACCTCTCTTTGTGTCCTGCTTCATTTGTGTAATCTTCAAGAGGAGTTCTGTTAGTCATTTGTGTTGTCATTATAGAAGTTAGGAAAGGGTCCTTTACTGCCTGGGTTGTTAGAGAGGCCTTTTAAAAATTCTAATGAAGTATATTCTGAACTGTTGACATCTTGTGTCGAGTCAGAGTGCTTCTGAGAAAATACATGGAAGTCAGTTAGAAAGAGCACAAAAACAACTCTTTCCAGGACTGATGCTTGGAGGAATAATGGACAAAGCAATGTGTAGTGGTGTTGTACTTTCAGTCCCTAAGCAATCTTGCCAATTCATCAATAGCCAGACAGGCTTTACACTTTGAGAGTCTTTAAAAACTCAAACCACTAAGTTGTTTCTAGAGATTTCATTCCCACTCAGCACTCCTAACATTTGTAACGGTCTGTTATTTTCTGCTGGAATCAGGTGTGTTTTTAAGAAGTGAAGTGATCTGATTTTCGTGAGTGTGAATCTGCCAGAGATCAGATTAGGTCAGTCATGTGTTGGCAGCGTGAAAGCCACCCTTGGCTGTTAGGAGTGTTCTGCTCTGCTGGCAGAAGGCTGGATCCTGTGACAGTTTGTGTGTGGTTAATACTGAGCATCATGGATAATTCTGTTGCTGTCACTGGCAGTACTTCAGTGTAGGGCAAAACCAGGGGTGCACGTGTAGTAAAGATTGAGAGAGCTGCTAGTGAATGAGAACTTCACTGGGAAATGGTTTAAGAAAAAGAAGAGATTTTAGCACCAATGAAAATGACTCTGGATAAAAGATGAATTAACTGTAGTTTTCACGGTAGGTAGGGCTGTGTGAGCAGTTGTAATTATTTTGGCAGATATATTATTACCCTGCTATAATTTTGCTTTCAGGATCATACTGTGGCTCCATTGCTGGAGAAGAATTTGTATCCTTATTTCAGAACAGCTGTTAGGAGATGAGCAAGAATTTCCTCAGATAGAGAACCTGAGTTGCACTTACCTGTTGCTGTATATGGAGTGTGTTTGCTAAGTTTACTGAAGGTTTTAATTTGTAGCTGCTGACATCTTATCTCTATTCTTACAGCAAAAAGTCTTTTTTGTTTTGTGATGGAAAAAATGAAGGGTAAGGTGAACAGATTGTAGGGATTTAGCTTCAGGAAATCTAGTAAGCTGACTGTTGAGGTGGCCTGCCTTATTGGCATTTCTCTCTCTCAATATTGACTGCCTCTAACATGGTTTGATCATAACTGCATTATTTCCATTTTTTTGTTTTTGTTTTGTTTTCCAGGTAAATCACACTGTACCACTTGGCCTCCTTTTAGAGATTCACAATTCTAGTTCATGCGAAGTTGCAGCTGTTAATTTTTTGGATCATAATACCCCACTGAAATTACCAGGCCAGGTCAGCAGTGTCCCAGAGATGCTTTAGTGTGACAGGTAGTGTAGTATCTAAGGCTGTGAAAAAGAACAAAGGAAGATATTTTTTTTTTCTTTTTGGAAGGGAAGCAAAATCATTCCAAAGTTCTAGCTAGTCATTAACTTCCCACAGCAGTGCTCAAGGCAGTCCGTCACTAAAATCTTTGGTTTCAGTTCTCTGAAGAATGCTCCCCCATACAACGTTCACCTTAGAGAGGATAAGGACAAAAGATTCTGGTGAAGCCGGGATCAGCAGGGCAGCTAGGTTTACAGATAACCACGGGCTTCCATTTAGCAAGCTGTGTTTGGCCTCAGTATTGGGTTTCCAGCGTTCCCAAGTCCACCTTCCTGTTGTTTTCAGCCCAGTTTAGAGACTGTAGAAATGGCTTGTCACAGATCTCTGCAATTGGCAAGTCTCCTCAGAATTTCTTCCACGTATCCTTTGTTTTCTTTGCCACAGCAGAAGTTCAAAGCAGAATGTCTTTAGGGATTTGAGAGCAAATGATCACAAGTGGTGAGGTGGGGACTCATGCCAATACACTGAAAATATTTTGTTGCATTGCTTTTCTCTGCACACAGCAGAACGCACACTGGAAGCAAACTTGGCTCTGGAAAGGCAGCAATAGAAAATGTAAAAACAAACCCAGAAAGGAAGTAAATGAAGCCAAAGGGGGAGCAGGGTAGTTTTGGGTAATGAACAGTAAAAGAAAGATGTGGAACTTAAGGAAGAAGTGTAATGAAAGGACACAAAAGAAAGATGACTGATTTGGAGAATGGCCTGGAAAAAACCCCCAAAACATTTGGAAAAGGACTGGAGCAGTGGGGAAAGCTACAATGTGTGCTGAGAGGAGGGGAATTTACTGCCGTATTGCCTCTGTACAATTAATATATTCTTATTCTGTGATCTTGTCTTTGCTCGGGATGTAATAAAATGTGCATGGTGTGTTCTCAAACCGTTGCCTCAGATTTGCTTCAGCACCCTATTGTTTCCAATGAGCTCTGACTAAATGCTTTTGCCATAGATGTTGTGCTAATGTGTTATATGAATTATTTGTCTTATCTCAGTCCTGTGAAATTAGAAGCCCTTTCCCACAGTGTGTTAAGCAGATTAAAATGAAAGCCTGTTTTTATGGTCCAGCAACAGTGCAAATATTTGGGGAAAAAAAAGGAAAGAAAAAGAGTTGTGAACTGACAGTGGGGTGCTGTGAGGACTCTTTATGAAGCAAACACATTTTGTCACCTAAATGGTGAGATGCTAAGTTCCAAGCTTGCCTTGAAAAGGTTTATTCTGTTTTCCCTGGTGCCTTAAATGAGAGGGAAGAGTTTAGGATTGGTAGTTCCTACTAAGATACCTGTTGTTGTTGGCATTTGGCGTTAACTTGTGAGGCATATCTGAAGAAGTTCCTTCTTCAAACCCTTATCAGTGGCTTGAGGGCTGAATTTACTTTGTGGTAGGCAGTCCTGGGACAGAATTTGGGCTCTTTGGAAAAGCACTAACATAATATTAGAGGCTACTACCAACTGGTTTTTGTTTGTAAGAGAAATTTTAAGTAGTCAAGTGATGGTACACATGAAATTTGGGATTCATGTTACTCTGTGTCTTGAATTCCTGTCTTATGTCCCTTCTTCCTTAAGAGCAGAATATATTTTAGTTACAGCAGTATTTTATTTATACTGACTTACTTTAATCTTAGTGTCATAACATTCCAAGATACTTTATAACTGCTCTCTCTCCTACCTGTGTGGTATTTGTCACACAATGTCTAAAGCTATAATGAAATTATTGTGGACATGATGTGCTTAAGACAAAAAGAGTATCTTCCTGTGTTTGGGCAATAGCTTAATTAAGGCATCGCGTGTTACTGTAATATATGTGAGGGGACAGAGTAATGGTGTGATGTCAGAGTGAGCATTTTATGTTTTCTGGACTCTGTTCCCATTTCATTCATTCCTCTTATTTCCCTGCATGGAAATAAGTAATAGGATTGCATGTTGCTACATCAAAAACATTGCTCCTTCAGGCCTATTCAGGTCATGATTGGGGTTGAGAAGTCTTGGAAGTGCTTATGGGCCACACTTTATGGAGATTTATGCTGAGATGTGTTGAGTTTCAAGTTGTGGGGACACAAAAAGGCAGGTGTAAGAGAGATGACCCATTATTTCCCTGTCTGTGGACTAAGTTAGCGGCACCAGACCATTGAAGTGCCGTAGAAGGTACTTGAGAGTTTGGCTTTTTAGGTGTTAATTTCCCCCAGAAGGACAGATATGAAGAAGTTTGGCATTTTTCCCTGTCCATGTTGGACGAGGAGGCAGCAGCTGTGCCTTAATGGTTTTTCTTTTTGCCCAGCATCTGGTCTAGGTGTCCTTTCGTCAGACCAGCTCCAGGCACATGTCCTGGGATGCCTGTGCATTTTGTTGGCACAGGAATTGAAAGATCCACGCTCTCACTGACACTGCAGTCTGAACTACTGGTGTGGGTGCAGCTATGCCAGCAGAAGGGAGAATTTATCAGTTTGTTGTGTGTCTGAGTGTAGCAAAACCAGCATAATTGTTTTGGGTTTTTTCCTTAAAAATTGCCCTCTATTAAGTTACAGCTTGGCATGCTGGAGGTAGTGGGGGCTGGGGAGGAGGGCAACTTTATTTGTCATTGCTGTGTTATCAGAGGCTCTGCTCCACAGGCAGTGCTTAGCAATCCTCAGGAGATTGTAGGGATCTGTCTCTGCTTAGCCCTCATCAAGGTACAATTATACCGCTGCTGCTCAGTGGAGGTACATGGTTTAATTTGTATGAAATACTTCAGATGCCCCAGCAAAGTGGACACTACAGACCTGGGGTGTGCCACAAAAAGATTTGCACTATGTCATGTATTAAAACTTGATAAGAAATAGATGAATGGCAGTGGTAGGGGGTGAGCAGTATTCCTTCTTTTGGTGAAAGTTCTTATGTGTTGTAAGCATTTTTCAGCGTACTTTGACCAGATCAGCACAGAGAAACTTGGTTTTAGTCTGTCTCAGGTAGTGTCTGATTTTTGCAACCACATTTAAATGTAAATGTAAGCAGTTGACGTTTTTGTGTAATGCTGACATCTCTTTGTGATGTCTCGCCATAAAAGTAAATATTTCTACATTACTGTTTTCCAATGTAATGTTTTAGATGTAAACACATTGCTTTTGATTTGCCTTTTTTTTTTTTTCATATTTTTCCAGTGTGTTTTAAGCAGAGAGACTTATAACTGCTGGACATTACTGAGGGAAAACTTTATAGATATAAACCAAGAATGTATAGCGAATAATTAAGCTATATTAAAATTAAAGCATTAGAGATTTCTAATACTTTTAAGGTAATTTAAATTTAAAACATTCTTTAGATCTAAATCATATGAAGCAGTTCTGCATGACTTCCACCAGACTTTACTAAGGACTAAGCACTCTACTTGCCAACTTTTAGAGATTACACTTTTATTTGTAATTTGTTTTCTAATGTGCAGTTAATAGCAATATGGCAATCATTCTGTTTTGCAAAATCAGGTAGGCTTCTAATCTGTAGAGTGGTTTCTAATACATGTCAAAATACTTTATTCAAGGCATTGCCATAATAATTAACCTCTTCACATTTTCCCTGTAAGAGAATTTGGAGGAAATACTCCTTCCAATGACACAGATGTGGTTATTGTTTCCTATTGCTGTTGGATTTTTCTCATCAATATTCCAAATGGGAAGGTAGCCATTCCCTCACATTTGTTTCAAACCTCACATGGTGAGACCAGAAGGACGTAATGTGGATGTGATTTTCTGACTGTCCCATTTGCTCATCTGGTTACAGGTGCCCAGAGTTGCTGTGCTCAGCACGGTGGGACAGGGGACTGAAATGTGCATACTTTATGTTCTTTTGTGCTGCAAGAGGTTAGTTCAGTTTGTTGTCTCTGGTAAGAGTCCTTACAGTGGTCATTGAGTGACCAAGTGGGAAAGGTCTTGCAGGAGAGCATGAGAGCAAGAACCACGAACTCTGTTTGAATTCCTTGCCACCAGTGTCTCCTGCGGTTAGTCTACCCGGTCAAATCCGTACCTAGAAATTGAAAGGGATGATTGGGCTTTAAGGCCTTCTTTTCTCTGGAACTCCCTCCCCCTCTGGACACAGCTGTGTCTCTTCCACACCCCCCTCACCAAGCTCACCTGCAGTGTGCACGAGGTGACCATGGCAGCGCTCGGGGACCAAAGGGTGTTGGGAGGGCTCTGGTTTGGCGGTGACATCAGGCACTACTGCAGGTTCTGAGCTTAAAGTGCAAGTGTTGGCTCCACATAAGCTGGTGTCATGAACCATCAAAGACTGTTTAATGTGAACTGGAGTTCCAGATCCAAGATGTGAAAAGAATCGAAATACAGTGTGTTATGTAACGTTAAGTTGCTAATATGCGGTTGTGTTACAGAGAAGGATTAAGGGCAAATTTTATCCAAAGGCACTTTCAGGAACTAGAGATATCCAAAATATTGTTAGTCATCCTTTCAGCTTTTTATTAGCAGTATCTTGCTGAGACAGGTAATTGTTAAAATGGGAAAGGAAGTCTGGTTGGTAGTTCCAGTCCAAAGCTGTATTCAAGTGAACCCTTCCCAGCAAAGGGGAGATAGGTCACTGCTGTGGGCTTTAGCCAGAGAAACAAACCTGAGATCTGCTTTTTGGTTCATGTATTCAGCACTGGAGAAAGCTGTGTTTGATAGACTTTGGAGTCAAAAGGAGATTTGTGTAGCTGCCAGAAGCTGGAGAAGAGATGGAATCCTGGCTGTCAGTAGGAATGGACTGTTCTCATACCAACCCCCAAAGCAGCAGTTACCCTAACTGAATGTACATGGTGCACCTCGTATTTCAAACACGGATCAAATTCAGCAGTAGGTTTGAAATGGAGCTGAGATTCCAGAAACCAGCCCAAATGTCAACAAACCCCCTCCAATCTTAGTCTGAGGAGCTTGAATTGAGGCATCATGCAAATCCTGTTAATAATGTAATGGCTCTCCATTAATTCACATCGCTGTTATGTCAGTTGATTTTCAGCTGCTTGATCCATCATCATTTTGTCAGTTGTACTGAAGACTCTTTTTATATTCAGCTATTAAAAAATGGTTTAGGTTTCTGTTGATTCTCTAATATTTGCATGTTTCTTGAGATCACTGATGTCTGAATTAAAGTTGCCATTATAGGACTAGAAATATCTGTTGAAATTATTTTTCCTTACTTCCTCAATATGTACATGTTGTCCTTTTGAAGTAGGTTGTACTGCATCCCAAGAGATTAGGGAAGCTTCCGGTCTCCTTCCTGTTTGAATCTTGCTAATGCAAGTGTTACCAAGATGTTATGTGTTAAATATGCAGCAAAACAGCATTGATTTCTTTCAATCTTTTCTGTATGGTGGAAGGAAGCCGAAGAACTTTTACTCTTAGCATTTATCACACCCAAGTGGGCGTGGGAGTAATTTTTCTAACACAAGAATTATTTCTAAAAATGTGCTTATATTTATTCAAACAATTTGTTTCAGCTTTCATTTCTGGCCTGAGCAGCTTTCTGAAGAGCTCTTTTTCCAACATGAAGATGGTGGGAGCTGATGGATATTAAAATTTAAGTAAAATGTTTTTAGTCCTGGAGAAAAGGTGGATCATCAAGAAAAGAAAATGAACATTGCTTAATTGATAGTGACACATGTGCTGTGTTTGCTTTCATTGAACAGTTGTGAAAATTCGTCTCCTCTTATAGGTCTGTGTCATTCTGAAACTCTGAGCCCTTTTTATAAATGGGATCTGTAAGATTTTCTGTACTTTAGATTGAGTGCCAATTTGGAAGATGGAGGTGCCAGGGTAGGTACTTCCTTCCCTTAAGGGTGGGCCCCAGTAGAATTCAGAAACTGGAGATATCCAAAACGTTGTTAGTCATCCTTTCAGCTTTTTGTTATCTCAGTAGAATTAACCAGCTGCATTAAGCTATGAAGGCTCCATTCAAAGCATTTAACAAGAAGCTTTATCAAGTAATTCTAAGTGAGCGAAAGAAGGTTTCAGGTAACAGTGAATGCAGTGATGTGGTGTCCCATTAGTAGAGATCATCTTCCAGGCTGATTTTTTTTTTTTAATTGACAGAATTATAACAAATGATGAACCGTTGGTATCAAAATTAAGTGACCAATTAATGGACACAAGGAGATGTTTTTGTTTAATTGGTGTGGTGAACAACTGGAGCAGATGCAGGTTTGCTCATAAATTGCTAAATGGATGCACTGGAGTACTGCTTCTGAAAGATAAACAACCAGGAAAGTTAGAGAAAATGTTGATTTTTGTCTTAGTAAGATAAGTAGTGACAATCAAACTAATAAAAATAATGTTCCAGTAGGTTATTATTTTACTGACTTGTATGCTTGTTGTGTTGAAAGTGTAAGGGAATTGAGGTCTCCCTACACTGAAAGTTAATAAGCTGTGTTACACTTGCCTTGTGTTGGACTAACTTTGTTTTACTATTTTGCTTTTTCTTCTCTGTGCTGCTTATGCTCCAGTCCTCTCAGTCTCTTGCCTGTAGGTATTTCTCACTTATTTATTTTTTTATATGTCTTATTCCTCATTTATAGCCAAATGTTTTTCATGGTGAGTAAATTTTGTGATAGCCTAATGAAATTTAGCTTTGCTCATCGCTGTCCTAGCAACCTTCCTTCTGGCTAGACAAAATTAAGCTCCGATCTCTTTGAAGACATTTTTGTGTACAGATTTTTTTCAAGTAACTTTAACTGATTGCTGAAAACATCTGAGATTATGGGCTGGCAGTAGTCACTACCAATTCTGAATATTAAAGTGGCACTATCCAGTGTTTCCTAGGAAAAGTCCCTGTTAAAGCAAGTACTCTGGTGAAGGGAGCTGCTAGCCCAGCCATGCTGTAAGAGGTACCATCACAAGAGGGGGTTTTTCTGCCACGAGGCTGGTTACCAATGCTTTTGTTTTGCTTTTATGCTCTTTGTAAGACTCAGCCTGAGGGAGAGGACTGTTTTTTGTGAAATCCTCTGAAACTTAATTGCTTAGGTTAGGTGAGAGCAGACCGCAGAGCCCCGCAGGTGCAGTCTCCGTCTATGGCCTCTGCTCACTGGAAGTGGTGATAATCATATGCAGGGGTTTCAGTGGCTCTTGGAATGTTTCCTGCACAGCCCTTTACTTTTAAATCAATATATGTAGAGTTTGCAAAAAGTAAAAGTAATGCTGGGTTTTTGTTTGCTTTTGCCTTGGTGATGCTGGATATATGATCAGTATTGTGTGGTATGAAATAGCCATGCGATGTGAATAACACAAAATAATAAGTCTTATCAAACAAGCAGAATAAAATTTGTGGGCTCCTAAAGGCAAAAGGACAGTATTCATAAAGTTAGTTGCTGAAAGAGTGGCATTGCTGCTATTGTCATTGATACACTACACAGTCAAACCTGTGGCATTGCAGTGTACATAAGGACTTTTTAAGGGGGAATACTTTGGTCATTACTGCTTCTCTTGCTTTAAATGATACAGTAATAGCTATAACTAAAAAACCAACATAGGCTCTGTTTCTTCCCCTCTTGGGCTGATGTGTGGAACTTGCACCTTCTGTGGCAGGTAAGGCTGCCAGTGTCCAGCATGAAGTATAAAGAGGTATTTTCTTCAAGAGTGGTTAGCACTCTTCAGTTTAGATTTGACAAGTAAGAGAGGATTTATTTTTCTGCCTACGTCAGATTTCCCCTTGATCCTTACATGGAGGTTCAGTGTATGCCAATGACCCTAAAGAGTTCTGTCAGAAATGAAAAAAACTCCTAGTGTGGTATCCTGAGTGGGTTTGTCTCTGGATGCATAAATCCTGAAGAGCATGTGGAAGCTGCTGTTTGGGCTCAGGAAAGAAGTATGAAAATATTGTTTGTGTCATAGCTGATTAATGGGCAAATTAAAAAACCTGCATAATATGGAATGGGAAAGAGCAGAAGATGAGAGAAACCTGTTCTGAGAGGCTTCTGGTGGCTGGAAACCAAATGAGTGAGTAATGTTTTGAAATTGCTTCAAGTACTTAGTGTTGATGATAGTTACTCTAAGCCATGGTGGAATGCCCCGCGTGCTGACTCCGAGCTGCATTGTTGTGTGTCGCAAGCACCGGCAGTGCAAAGCGCCCTGCTGGAAGATGCTTACCCAGCTTCCTCACAAACTGAAACTTCACAGCTGCTCCTTGGTTATTCTGCTCTAGCGGCCTTGAAGCTCCAGCCATCTTCCTTGCAAACAGGCGAGGAAAGTCTGCATTGTCTGTTTTGGTCATTTCCCTTTCTTAGTTGTTTGAAAAGCATTGGGAGGAGAGGGGCAAGTCTCCAAGGCTGATAAGAAGCTTTATTGTGTTTCGCTTTCCACAGTGAATAGCTGTGGTAGGGTGTTCAAATCCTACTTCTCTCCAGGTACGCAATATTGATACCTCTTACTCACCCAACATGCAGCACATTGAATAGTCATCCCATGTAGGATTCCTCTAACAATCCATGATGTTTGCACAGTAGATATGGATGTCTAAGTTCTTCAAAATGCCCTGTATTGTCTAACATATAGAAGCTGGCACCTTTAGGGGATAACAAGAGGGTAATTCTTCTGAAGACTGGTGTCCAAATTAAGTCAGGGAATCACCCTGAGCATACCTGTTTCTCTCCTTTAAACCATAAAAATTTAAGCAAGCCGACTGTGTTAGAGTACAGCAAATTCATATATTGACACTGTGGTTGCTTCAGGCCAGGAGCAACAGAGGAATTTGTCTCACCAGCATGAATTACAGGAAGGAATTAGAGGTGGGCAAGTTCCTTTAGGGTGCACTTCCCCCACTTGCAGTTCAAGGGCAAAAATAAATTGAGACCAAGTGATCTCTTTCTACATTTCCTTCTAGCCAAAATTAAAAAAATAATTGTTGGGAGGTTGAGTACTGGATCTTTGTGTTTTTAAAGGGCATAATTTTCAAATTGCTGAGCATCATTGTCAACCCAGTAAAGCTGAACATGATTTCGCTTAGAGATGCAGCCCTGTGTTCTTGTTAATGCAGGAGGAAGAGTCCTTCCTTTGTTGTGACTGTTGCGTTCTTTACGGACTTAATGCAGCAATTAGAAAAACTTGTACTCATAATTCATTGTGAGCAAAACAAGAAATAGTCAAAATTATATGTTGAGAATAGGTGGCCCACTGCAGTTAGTCCATGTCAGATTGTTAATGCAATCATTGTTATAAACTGAAACCTTTTCAAATTCCTTTTATTCAAGCCCTATGTAATATTCTTCATTTTCAAGTAATTTATGTCTGCTACCGATTGGGAAATATTTCAGATAGAATGACACTTCAAGCTCTATATATGCAATATCATTAAAATTTTTGTGGCTGACTCTAGGGCCTAACTGTACTGTCACGTGCACTTAGGAAGCTGCTGTCAGAGTCTACACGTTGCATAACTGAGGCTAGAATTTGGTCCTTTATATACCACTGTATTGTTAAAAAACCCCACCAAAGCTAGCGAACAAAAAGCAAACCAAAAAACCCCAAATCAAACCCAAACCCAGGAATCCTCATGAAATTGTCATAATACATACTACATTTGAATGGCTGCAAACCTTTCGTTGCAGTAATTTGAAGTTTCATCATTTATTTACAAAGGTCCTCCAGACATTCTCATTTTAGCTGCTTCTTTCTGGCTCTCTAAAGAATCAATGATTTTTTTCCAGAAACATTCATGGATCAATAGACTTTGAAGATTAGCGGGTCATGGCCAGGTACAAAATGCGTGTTGTAAACCCCAGGCTCTTATATTTGCTTGAATCCTTCCTCAAAAAAATGAGAGAAGGGGTAGCTTTGAACAACAGACCTCTTTGAATGGATTAATTCCTCGTGTATTTCAAAGGGTTGAGAATATACCGGAGAAACTACAAATGTGGAATTAATTTTCAGTGACTTGAGAATTCAGTTAGCTGACAAATAGTTTTCTTAGATAAGCCAGGATACTGTGGATGAAAGTAAGACAGTGGAAAAGGAGTGTTGTACATGGAGTTAAGTTTTTGTTTTTCCTGTCTTCCCACTTTTTATTGTAAATGGAGTTGCACAGAAGTAGCTGCCTTTATTGCTTTGCCCTTTTAGTCACATCTTCCTGATTTCAGGGTTTTGTTTTTTGTGCAAGACTGGACACTAACATCTCTAACCTCAAATAAAGATAAATAGGGTTAATTTGCATCTAAGAGTGCTAAATTAATCTGTAGTTCTCCAGCACTCAGCTACTGCTCCTGCAATGGTCTGTCCAGACTTTCTAGAGAAGCTAAACCAGATCCAAGTAGCTTTTGAAGCTCTCTCATAGTTGTATTCCAGTGCTATGTTGCTTCATCTGCTTCTGCATGAAAATAGTGGGTTTTAAAAAAAGGTGGAAGGTTTGAAGTGGCAGATTAGTTAACAGAATGAACACAGATAGATTTCCAAGATCTGTTTGTTTCTTGTCAATAAACTAATCGTATGCTATTTTCATTCATTTTCCTTTCTTACTCTTCTTACCCTCAAGGTTGTCATCTTCATATTTCCTTTCCTTCTCATTCTTTCATGGGGATTTCAATTTTAGATATGTTTCCCCTCCTACTGCTATTCTTCAATCCATCAGTTTTGGTCATGTTTGACAGAAGGACAGATGTTTCAAAGATAATGACATATCCGCAAGTTTTCTGAGAACAGGCATACAGAAGAGGCTTAATTGCAAGCAATTAAATGAAAGTACTTATTATTAGACACTAGAGAATCCATATAGAGGAGTGAGTTTAAAAATGATTCCTTTGCAGAAAAAAATGGCAGTGGAGTTTGTAATTGATAATGAGCATCAGACCCCTGTGAAATCTTATTTTAGCAGTGCCAGGCTGTGTGCTGTGTGTGCAGCAGGCTGCCTTTATCAGGGAGGCTCAGTCACAGGAGTTGCATTAGTGGTAAATCTGGTTCTTCATCCACTGGCTTACTAATGTGAAGGAGTTAATTTGTTTACTCCTGCAGCTGGAAAGGCTGTGGCCCTGCAACAACTGAGAGTCCTGTCTATGCACTCCAATTAGTAAATTCCCTGACCAGGCCTGATCCGCAGTACTGCTGGGAAATGAAGGAAAATCTTCCCCAGGGCAATATTATCTGCTTTTCTCCTCTCTTCTGGGATATTGCTGCTTTTTTATTTTAATGCTATGGTATAACATGGAAACCTGTATTTGGAGCAGCATATGCATAGAAATCGATTTTGGGGGCTTGCTGTATGGATTTCATTTGTTGTGAAAATGTTTTTGTTCTACTGTATAGTTATCAAAGACACTTCGTGGGCTTTCCCTCACGCTTGTCTTTAGGGAAAAGAGACTTAGCTCAGTAGTTGCAAAGTGCACATAGGATTTTTAGGGCCATTGACAGTTTAATTCAGGAATGATCTAATTAGGGATCCAGAGAACTGGATTCACCATATCCTTAAGTATTGACTGTCCTGAGAGATGCTCTGGCAGATGGTTAGTTCAAAGTGAGTTTACCTTGGGCTCAGTTTCTTTAGACTGACAGCTTTTTTTACTCAATTAAATGAGACAACTGTCAAAAGCACAGACTCTGAGTTGATGCAAATAACTCTGCTGCACAGATAAAGCTTAAATGTGTTCCTTGAGTCAGCTGAAACTGTCAGGTGCTTTGAGTAACTAGTTCAGCCAGCCAGAAAGGCACACTGGCAAGTAGAAGAAAAGGTTGGGAGGTGCCTAAAAATAAAACAACTCCCAGGGTTTTGTTATCTTCATTGATTTCACTTTTTGTCACATAGTGGTATGGCATGTTGGGAACTATTCTTTGCTTTCACTCTTGTATTCATTTAAGGAAGGAATTCTCGTTATGTTTTAATTATCCTCAGAAGTTTATTTGTTGTTAATGTGCCCAAAGTCCTTAGGCTATGAAAGCATGAAAATAATGAGCTATTATGATGGAGCTGTCAGGCAGTCCCCAAACTAACTGTCCTTTGCTCTGAGATTTCAGCTGTTTGCAAATAAATTAATATGGTTTTGGTGTTTTTCCTCACAATTTAGATATCCATATGTGATGTTTGTAGTTAAAATCTAGAGTGTGCTCTTTGCCCTCTCTTGCCCACCGGGAAGAACTGAAGTAGCTCTTCCTGGTGCTGATCTCACTGAGCTGGCAAGACCTTCCCTTTCTGTTCCCTCTACTCAATCCTGCAGCTTCCATTTCATCATAAGTTGCTGGGTTTCATGAACTTTGTAGAGTAATGAGGAGGTTCTGCTGATGACACACAGCCATTTGAATGGTGTGTTCTCTGCACCAGGCTTTGTCCAAGGTAAATTGAAATTGAAACTGGTTTAAGTAGACAACGTATGCTCATGGGTGAAAGAGAAGCCACTTGTCTGCTGCTAATGTAAAAATGAGTTGTGGGCATCTTAAAAACAGAAATGTAACTGTGTGAAGTAAGATTAGCAGACATTGAAGGGAAAAAGCCAAAACCTGGAGTGCTTGTGGAGAAGGCTGTGATATATATGGGTGTGCTTAGAATGCAGAGTGCTTGAATGAAAACTTGTTAAGACTTTTGCACTTTCTTAACTGAGACAAGGGGCAAAAAATTTACCTTGCCCTTACACTAGAAATTTCCTTTTCAAGAAGAGGAGTAGGACAGAGCATGGGAACAGCAGTGATCATCTGCTGACAAAGCATATGGACTGCTCTTACCAAACCAGCAGCTCTTTATAGGGCCTTTTGTATGCCCTCAAATATGGAGTCACGGAAGATTCATAATTTCCATAGTTTAAATTGTTAGAAATGTTACCAAACTGTTGTGATTTTAAATTTTTAGGATGGGAAGATGAGATTTGGATGGAATACAAAGACAGGAGCCTCTGTCAGTGTGTTACAATAATCCTGTCCCAAGACACATTTTGTTGTACATTGGTAGCCCTTGACTTGCAGCTTTCATTGGATGGCTGTTTGAGTGCTTTAATTTCCATTCCTTGAATGTATTGGAAATGTGAAATTTTTCAAGTCTTACCTATGAATCTTCTGTGTTGTTACTTAGGTGTGAACCTGGGAATCAAAAAGTTAATATTCTACTTTGGACCCATCCTCCTTGCCAGCTTGTCAGCTTCCTGAGCGACTGCTTCCAGTTTTCCCTCCTTATAATTATATATTACCCTGTTTCTTCTGCTGTCGTCAGAGTTTAAGTCATAGAGGAGTGTACAGTACCAAACTCACATAAAATAATTGTAACCAGTTCAGCAGTAAGGAGGTATATATTTAAAATTTCTTCCTCCCTCATTAGGATGGGCATTTTTAGAACTTGTGTTATTTTCTTGGCATTTCAGTTTGATTCTGAAAGGAATATTGTCAGCTCAAGTGAAAAAAAAGTCCAGTCCGAGGAGCTGCATAGGGTTTTTGCATTTAAAAAACATATATATGTCACTTGATACGTTTAATTGACTTATTTGAAAGTCTTTTTAAACTAGGAGTATTAAGCTCTAATTTCAGTCTCAATGAAAATGCTGACTATAATGGAAGTTAAAGAGAAGTGATGAGAACATCAAAGGCCTTGTTATGTCTGTTAGGAAACAAGATACAGAACTGTCTGCAAGCCTAGAGGGAAAAGGAATGATGAAGCCAGGAGTAATTGGAAAGATGGGTGTGGCTTGTGGGTGTAATCAACAGGCATTGAATGTACGAGGAGTGTCTGGTTGATATAATCTGGTCGGTGGGCAGGGCTTCTGGTGCCGAGCTTGTACACAAAGGCTGGCAGCCAGCTCCTGTCATCTTCTGTTCCAGGTTGAGAGATCATTTTATAGTTCACTTGTTAATGGGAAAATTGTTGATTAATACTACAAATTGGAGTAAGTATTTAAAAGCAGTGCATTTACCTGGCACTGCTGCATTAAAGCAGTGCTGCAAAGGAATGGTTCTGATACTAGAAGTGTATCATTCTTCTGGCAGATATTGGTGGAAGGAGGTTCACATCTATCTTGATGTGAACATAACTTGGGGATTGAAGAAACTGAAGAGTTCTTGGTGAAAGAATTCTGAGCTCTTTTCTTGATTGTCATCACTGAAGATTCACTTTTTCTTTGTAGATAAATATTTTTGAAGGGGGAATCAGTGCAAGTGAAAATAAAGAGAGCATTATGGCATTCACTGTCAGTCTTAACCTTTGAATTTCCTCAGCACTCTACAGTGCTCCATAGGCACGTCTGTGTCAGACAGGTTCTGAACCTGTAGGATTGGTTTGGCCCAAGCTGTGCCATCCACTGTCTGCTGAAAAGCACTTTGGCCAGCAGCTCTTATCGCTAGGGAAGAGATCTATGGATCCGAAGGCTGTAGCACCTACATCTCTAGCCGCACATCAGCCTGGTGATTATGCAAGTTTATTACATTTTATTTATAAAACCTATGCATTTGGGCAGTTGTTGGGGCTCTCAAATTTCTTTCTGGGGTTTCCTTAAAGGTTAGATGGAGAAAAAAAAAATCTGTTGTGCGATGGATAGGCAGTGAAACTGCTGGTGTGGAAGGGGCTGGACTTGGCCAGCTGTGCTCAGGTGATCTGTCCATGTTCAGTTGGATCCCTTTGGATTTTGGGCTGTCTATCAGTGCACTCAGAGCTACTTCCTTGACTGTCTCACAGAATGTCTAGAAATCCCTGTTAAGTTCTGTAGATCCTGCTTTTCTGCCCCAAAAAGATTTGCAGTTGAAAGAAAATGAACACATGTTTTTCGTAACACAAATGGTAGATGACTGTTTATAAATTTATCTGGTAGGATATTGCTTCTTAAATTTTGTGAAGCTATCGGTTTTTCTTCACCTTCCCCTCTTTCTTTTTCTGTTCTCATCCTATTGCAGTGTGTTGTACTTTGCTTATGAGTAGAATTATTTTGATGAGTTTCAAGAGACAGTCTATTGTGCTTGTCTTTTAAATATGTTAAAGCATATGTTGCTTCAGTTCATGCTTTTGTCACGTCACAGTCAGATCCTTAGCTTTCAGGGTTTCAGTATATTTCTTTGGAATGCAATAATCCAAGAAAAGCTTTGTCACTTTCTATTCGAAACCTGTGAACTGGAGGATAAGTTGTCAACAGCAGGTGATCCAGTGGAAGTCACTACAATCTTCTTTCCTTCTGCAATGTCCTCATTCATTTAAGTCTGAAAACAAGCTTCTGTTCAGAAAAGTAAAAACTATTCTCTCAATGAAGAAGTTGGTTTTTACTCTCAAACACATGCAAGCATTTCTCAGCAAAACCTGAAGGCTTGGCCTGATCAGGAGGTGGTACAGCTATGCTGGTAGAACAGGGGAGGAATCTCTGCTGGTAGAAGGATAGAAGGATGTTTTCACCTAAAAGAAGCTCTTGAGCTCTGTAAAAAAAAAAAACAAAAAAAAAAAAAAAAAACCCCAAAAAACTAAAACAAAACAAAACAACAAAAAAACCACCACAACCCCAAACCAGTAACTTTGTGGTATTTCAAATTTATTAGAATGTTGCATGAAAAGACCCTAAAATAAGTTTATATTCAGTTTCAGGGAGGCTTTTCGAGGAATATTTAGGTTCTGAGTTATTCACATATTTACTGCTACTACTTTTGGTGTTTATTTTCAGATGTTGGTTTAGTGCTGTTATTATTCCCTGACACTGTTCCAATGTCAGTGCTTATTCACCAGTTTCAGCTAAAGGTAATTCAGTGACTACTTGCCTCTTGATAAATGATAAAAGAAGGAAAACAGATTAATAGATTAATATTAACTGATAGTCATAGGGAAGCACTAATTGCAAGTGCTAAAACAGTTTCATAACAGTGCTAATAATACACTCTATTCTCATTACAAGGCTCCCTGTTATGATTTCATCACGGTACAAGCACGTGCACTTTGGCTCCTCCCTGCATTAAACCCTGGAATTGCCTGTGTTGTTGGTGCCTGCACGTGGAGAAGGGAGCCAGCTTCCTCAGCGAGCAGCCCTGCCTTCCCCAGGGTTTGGTGCTCTTGAGCTCGCTATTGCAGTGGCTGTCACCACCAGCTTTCTGTGACAGGCAGGCTGGGGCCTTGATGCAGAACTGACCCACCCTATTATTTCTGTGCAAGAAAGAAACAAAAAAGGGCACTGCGTCTTTAAATTTCTCTTAGTTCACATGGCCTGCCTGGCAATAGACCTCTGTCCTAAACCTGCAGAGTTAAATTTACCCAGAATGACAACTGTATACTCAGGGTTTAGTTACATAACAGCAGTTGCTGCGTTTCACATTGCACTAATCCAAACACAGCGATAAAGCAGGCCATGGAAAAGCTGGCTGGTTTTGGTATGTTACATAGGCAGGAGCACAGAGCTTTTAAATTTCCTTTCCTACGTTGCTGAAAGTATTCTATGGCTTGGATGTTTGACCATCCAGTGGCTTATTCCGTGCTTTAAGCGATGTGCTAGCAGAGGATGTGTTTGTTGCACAAGTCTGTGTTAGAAGGTGGGTGAGAAGATGGTTGTGTGCAACGTGCGTATGCCCCTGTGTGCTTTTAGATAACAGCACTACAGCTGCTGTGGTGTAAGGTGCTGCAGAGGCTCAACACTGCTCAGCTTTCATGGACTGTTCTGAAACTGCTCTCACCCCAGCTTCTCACAGCTCTTTCCAGCTGTACTCAGAGGAGAATCTGTGTGCTGGGGTAAAGCAATTACCTCTGCATGCTCACTAGTGCACGGTGGACAGATCATCTATCATGAATTGTATCATTAGTGTGTTATGGCTCAGCTTGGGAGCCCTGCTGGGAGCAGGCCCAAATGCACTGGTGAGTTCCCTTTCCAAGTGCAGGCATTCAGGTCCCCATGGGAGGGTTTGCAGGGCCTTGTTAAATAATAAAGACATTTCTCCAGCTTCTCGTGTGTTTAATCACAATAGGAGCTCTCCTAGGAAGTGAGGAGAGGTAGTAGGGAGGAAGGCAGAGGATGCTGAAGATTTGTATTCCTTCAAGGGCTTGGACTTGGGAGACAGGCTGTGTATTTCCTTGAAACTTCCTCCACATCATTGCTGAGCCCCTGGGCTTCTCCCTCACACATCTTTGCTTTCTTTGTTGTTGTTTTTTTTGGTTTTTTTTTTCCTTAGAGAGCTCTGAAGCAGCCTTGGCCTTTATGTATTTTATGCTAGCACCATATTTGCCCCTCAGTGAATACCAGTGAAAAACCCCCATGCCACAGAAAGCCCAGAGGTTTGGGTGCTTGCACCCCGGATGATCCCTGCAGGGGTTTGTGTCTTTTTGCTGGCAAAATGCTCGTGGTGTGCAGCGGAGCCTGGCAAGGAGCCATGGCAATCTCTCCTGCTGCGCTGCGCAGTGCCCTGGTGGGTGAAGCTGCGAGGGAAGGGGGCCGGAGCGCGCCCAGCAGACCTGGGAGGAGCTGCGCTGCGATCCCCAGGGATGGCTCTCGGGCCTGGGGGAGAAGCCTCAAGTCTGTTAAAGGAAGATGATAAAACCAAGTTGCTGAAAGAACAGACGTTACCATAAGCCCTCACAGGGTGTTGCCAGTGGAGGAAGTTGACATTTTAGTGTTCAGGCTTTTCAAACTTGTTTGTAGAGCTTTCAGAAACATTGTCGAATATCAGCGATGGACAGGGACACCAATTTAAAAAAAAAAATATAGGTTGCTACCCAGGACTCAAATGCATGTTCAGAGCAGTATCACACTGTTGGTAAATACAATTTACATATGTTATTCTTAGCCATGCAATTTATTTGGGTTTTCTTAACTGTAGACTTTCTACTAATTTCTGTGCACCTAACTGTTAAGATTAGTTAAATAGCTGTGTGCTGGTGTTGGAAAGAGCACACTGAAATTATTTGCATGGATACATTACCTTTGATCTCTCACACATCCATCTTTAAATTTAGAGCTTTTACTACTTGCTCAAGAATTCAGAAAAATATGAAAATTATTTCTTAAGCTAAAGCAGTGCTGCAGAATGCAGTATAAAAAAAAATCAGAGCTTTAATAGGTGTCCAAGAGCAAAATGTTTTATTTCTTTCTGCCTCAAGCAAATCTTACAGGAGCTAATAAGGAGCCATAGTTAGAAGATACTTGAGTGTTAAGGGGCTCACTCTTTTGTGACAGAATGATCTGAAAATCCCACCATAATGGATTAAAATTTTTGGTTTGTATTTTTCATTCTGGACAGACAGAGCTCCATTTGTGAGTGTTCCCTGATATTTGTCTTTTATTTGAGAGCTAATGGGCTTATTTTTTCTTTTCAGTGAACACATGTACTGCTCATCCCAATTAGAACGAGGAGATATAAAACACTTGATTTTTTTTTCCCTTCCTATTCAGCTCTCTTGTGTTTCATAATTTGTGTTCCATTTCTTGGACACTGTTATATGAAGAGCATTTTGGTTGTTACTTTCAGGATGAGAAGACTCAAGAGAGTGTTGCAGAGAAAAATAATGACAAGGAAAAACAATTGCTGTCTCTTGAACATACTGGAAAAATCTTTTTGTTTGTGTTGTATAGCTGTGTTTCCTAGCTTCATTTCTGTATAGTTAAATCCAAATTCTTAAAAATTAAAAATGAAGGTGCTAATTTGAATCACTTCTTTTGAAAATGAAACCAGAGATGATAGAGTTGTGGTTTTGGAGTCTGAACTTGAGCTTTTAAAGCATTAGTTACTGTAGAGTTGATGCATGATAGGGTTTTGCTTTGGAAAAAAGGCAGTGGAAAGGGTCTGGTCTTGACCTCTGAGTGTTAAATGGAACTTTTAATAAAGACAGCACCCTTTTCAGACACATTTAGTGTCCATCTTCATATATGGGCTGCTCAAATCTATGATTTATTGTCTTGAGCAGCACTGCCATGTAGTTAAATACTTTATGGAGATCTGCAAAGTGGAAATGGTCTGTGCCTTTGATAGCCTAGCTCATCTTTGGCTTTTTGAAGCCTTTTCCTTCCCCTATGTGTTTTTGTTCGTCAGTAGGAATAATCTTCTGTGTGCCAGGGGCCCTGGTTTGAGAGCACTGTCATGAAGTCGCTGTGGGGGTTTTTGTGTGTGCTTCCCTCAATGGCCCGGGCAAGCAAAGCAGTGAAAGGTTTTGGGTTTTTGTGCTGCTAGTGGTGACTTTTTTTTTTCCTTTAAATAAGGTAAGTATTTTCACCTCCTCCTAAAGAGAAAACACTACGTGAAGCTGCTTGTCTCCCAGCTGCAACAACATTCAGAAGAGATTTTAATACAACAAGCTCTGTCACTGGTGTTCTGAAATTTTCCTGGAATTTCATGGGTGTCTGAATGCAAATTTATTCTTCCCCCCCTCTTTTTTTTTTTCCTGTTTGAAGGTTAGTTTTCTTTAGGGTATCACTTCATTCCTGCCAATCTGATAAAGCTAACTTAATTAAAAATATTACCATTAGATCATACAGTTCTCTTTATTAGTTTAGTCCATGGGGCTCCTTTTCCACTGGGAAATTATTTACTTCAGAAGTTGCAAGAGTAGCCTTGGCTGACTTTGTTTAATGCAGCTGCTTTAAAGCTTTCCATCAGATTAATGTTTTTCCAGGTCTTTTCTTGCAGGTACACTGTTACTCAGAGATAACTGTGATTGCTCAGATCTGCGGCAGTTGCTGCAGAGCAGTGCTGGGATTGGAGGGCTCTATGGCAAAGCAGACATAAGGATTTGTTTTGGATGGTTGGTTATTCACCCCTTTTCTCTTCTGTTCTTTCCCTCTTCCCTACACCCCCCGCCCATATTTTTTACTTCCAAGTGAAAAATTCGTGTTGTGCTGTATTGACTGTTGGAAGTACTTACCTTCTGCTCCGAGGATTTTTTGGCTTTACTTGGCAGGGAAAGAAGGTGGGACTGTTAGAGGAGATTCTCCTCTCTTTCTCACTAGCAGTTTTAAGCAATAACAATGAGAGCTCATTTAGCTGGAGGTCTGGTCTGCAGGCTTGTACTTACACTTCCTAGTCCTTGTATTGTGGAGCAGCCATACTGTAGTGGATGTCGAAAGCAACCTTAATGTCATGTGTCACATAATCTCCAGGTATAGGGTAGAGGAGTAGAGCAGTGTGTAAGTTCTGTGCTGTAAAGCAGTTGTGATGTGGCTTCATGCAGGTGATTTCAGCTCTGTTTTCATACTGTGTTTTCCATCCTGGGTCTGATGTTCCTTGTGAGTATTCCCTTCCCATGTGTGCCCTTCCTGGGCAGCCTCACGGTCTGGGCTCACAGTGGACACTGTGAACAAGCTGCAGGCCTGAAGGCATCACTGGACACAACTGTGCTCAAGACTAATTGCTGACCTGTTCAGGAATGATGTTTGTTTTTTTTTTGAGGCATTTGACATGGGGCTGTTTTTTCCAAGCATCTGTCTGCGACCTTATTACCTACATGTCTGCATTAGTCTGTACAGGAATTAATATTGCTTGTGCTCAGGCATTTCTTAGGCTGATCTCTGAGTGCTAAATCCATCCTTGAGGCCAAGACCCCTTCTCCAAAGACTAGCAGTCCTACTGAAGCGAAAGGGAGTAGGCTTTCTCCCCCTCATCTTGCCTGTTTTATTTTCATGGGAAGTGACTGCCGTAGCTTAGGCCATGCTTAATGCTAACATGCAGGCGGCGTTATTTTTCAAAATGCTCCCTCCCTCATACTTAAAATTCATGAACAGTTCCCCGGAGAGCCACCTGAGGTAACAGAGTCTTTTCAGTGCGCCATTAATATACAGGAACACTGAATACAGGCATTTGGCTGTGTTCACTCTTCCTCACTCTTCCCTGGCTGGTCGCCTGTATGTGTTGTGGAACAACAAAACTGAAATCTGGACAATTTATATTTCAGTAGTGATGGGATATTCTCTCTTTCCCTGTCACTTCACATTAAGGACCTGCCACTAATAAAACTAATTAATAACTCTTGGCTCCACACAGAACACTTGGACTCCCTAGTGCTGGCGCCGTGCCACAGTAGCTTTTGAAAGAAGTGCTTCATCTTAGTCAGGGACAGGATGAATATTCCCCGCAGTTCTAATTGGACCAAGTGGCTCTGCATTTCAGAGGCAGCGGATTAGCAGGCTGTAGATCTCTAGGTGGGATCTCCTTTCGGAAGCCTCCGAGACAGGGACTTGTAGCTTGTCTGGGCGGTGTGTCAGGAGCCAGAGGAGGCTGAGCACTGCCCGGGAGAGGTGGTGTGCATGTGAGGCTTGTCCTGCACACAGAGGGCACTCAGGGGAGGTGCATCCAGCACCTGTACAAACCAGGAGGTGTAGGTAGGGTAGTTCCGTGCTCAAGAGGACAATGAAGTGCTGTCGAATGGATCCCTTTGGCTGTTTTAAAACCATCTGATTAAATGATGGAAACTGTACTGACCAAATGACAGCCTTGCTGAAAACTTTCTTCTCTCTGGGAGGCTTTGTTGGCGTTGTGATGCCACTTGTGGGCGTATTTTGGTTTTTTCTTCTCGCTACTGACATAACTGTGCCAGTGAAATTCTGTAGTATGAGCCTGTGTTACATAAAAATATTGTTCTGCCTTCTACTCTCGCTCTTCTCTTTCCCTTTAGAAATACTATTTGCTTGAACATTCTAGCATTGAGACCCTGTCCACTGCTGTATTTTTCTTCAAGTAGAGGAGGCAGGCCTTGGTGGCCCTGGCATTCTGGGATGCTGTGGTATGTGTTTATTCATGACCAGATCATTATAAACAGGAATGTTCTGTCTGACACCTGTGCAGCACTTTCTACATGCATTCGCTCCTGCCAGGCAGCTGCAGTTCTTTCCTGACACCCCCTTTCATACACATTTAATTCAGAAGGGAAATTACTACAAGGAATATAGTTGAATATGAAGTTGGCCAGAGAATTTTTATTTTAAAAAGAACTAATGAAAACCATTAATGTGAATGTAAAGGAAACAAATGGCAAACAGCAAGTTTTTGTATTTTTTTTGACCTGACAAAAAAGTATCTGATCCCTTTCCACCATTCTCCTCAGTTTTCTCAATGTGCCTCCTTATAATCGGAGCTTGTTTTTTAGACTAAGCTGTTTTTTAGTGCTTTAAGGAAGGAGAAGGCATCAGCTTATTAAAACAATTGGGTAGGCTCATAGCTGGAAATACCAAGCATTGATTTTAATATCCCACAATGTATCAAGCAAATGAGTATCTTTTCTTCATCACACCCACCAGTTTACTGTCAATATAAGACACTACTCATTTATTACTATTAATTTGTTATGGTTGTGGATGTTGCTTTACTGACAAAGGTGGATTCTCTGGCAGAACTCGTTATGTGAGTTGAATGAAGCTGGAGGAGGTGGCAAATGCTGCATTGGAGGTGGAGAAGGATGGCAGTGGTGAGAGCACCCACAAGCCTGGGTGCCTCATCGAGACTAAGGCTTCCATAACTTCGTGTGTGTGTGCAGTGCACTTGTCCTCAAGAGCACATGGGACACATTTCTTCTCAGTGCCCAGTGCCTCCCAGTGCTTAGAGTGCCTTGGCAGTCACGGCCATGGAGCTGCAGCAATTAATATACACCAGGTGCTGGAAAAGGAAGGGGTGCTTCTGATTAATCTTCTGTTGGCAGAAGGAATAGATTGTCAAGTACATATGAAGTTGCTGCTTTTTCAGACTCCCTGTCCTGTTCATTGTAGAGATGGTAAAAGATGGGAAGTGAGTCCAATTCTTTTATGGTGACGTAGTGCCACTGACTCCACTTCACTGCCTTGGAACTACACCAGTGAAACTATAGAGAAGAATTTGCCTCCTGGTCTTGTTGCCAAGTGAACTTAAAAGTGTCAGTATTAAATTACTGGAGAGCAGCCCCTTGCTCTGCAGGTCCTGGAGAAGTATTAAATCCATGTTGTACTGTCAGACACAAGGAAGAGTCCCCGGCTCCCAGCTGTATGCTTTTCCTAGTCTCATGCTTCCAACAGTTCTCCTTGACATTGCATTTTAATCCTTTCCAGCAGAACAGCCAGTTGGCAGCCTCGTGGTCTCAGAAAATATAGTAGTTGTCTCTTCCCCCCCAGCATGAAAAAGGAGGAAGGTTGGCCGGAGTTATAACTGGTAACTTCAGTTCCCTCATTACTGAAAAAGCTTTCAACTACTGCCATCTCCTTCAATTTTTGTCGCTATGTCAAGAATAAGAACACGGCTGAGCACAAATGTTTCTCTCCAGTTTTGTTGCACTGAGTTGTTTTAAGTTACTTATTTGCGAAGTCAGAGGTGATGTGCAAGTGTAGGATCTGCAAGACCCTCTGTTTTTCCTGGGATTTGCTGTTCCCTGTATATCTGCTGTGGCTGCCCGTCCACCCCCCTCATGTTTGTGTCTCTCTTTGTGGATGATTTTTGGTAATAAAAGGGCTGCCTTTTTTTTTTTTTTT
>VZRS01003569.1:544018-600186 GCA_013398055.1 Ifrita kowaldi
TTTTTTTTTTTGACAATTGCCTTCATAGAAATAGTTAAGCTAATCTTTACCCTGATTCTTTGTAATCAAATCCAGGTTTTCTAGGCAAAAAAAGCAAATAGTTTGTTTCTTAACCTAAAGACTTTTTTTTTAAGTGGTGTTTTTTGTTTGGTTTTTTTTAAGGTATAATCCCCAAAAGGCTGTTGTTGGAGGAAGGCAGATGCTGGTTTATTAAGTCCCCACTATGCTGCAAATCATGGTGTAGCTGAGGAAGGCAGGAGGATGTTGCCAGACATCAGCAGTGTAGCAGAGCTGTGTTGGGGTGATTGTGCTTGAGGATTAGGAGAGAGCATCAGAGGAGCTATGGATAGTCCCGGTGACAAAATGACTGGGCGTTTAAGCAGCACCCAAGGAAGCTTGGTTATGTAGATTATAGGAGTGAGAAATCAGATTTGGGTTTGGCACAGGTGCTGATGAAAGCAAAGCTATTGTTGGATATGAGTTTTGCAGCGTTATTCTTGTAAATGGGAGGCCTTTGTTTCAGGGTATTGAGCTATCATGTCCTTTTTACTGTTGTTGAGATGCTTGGCTACAAGGTTATTCCCTCTATAACCACATTTTGATACAGTTGTTTCCATTTTGAAGTAGGGTACTTTCAGTCAGAATTTAGTGCGGGAACGACTGCTTGCTGGGGGTTTTTGTCTCCTTCCAAATATTTGCACAGGTTCTTCTCAAGGAAAATATGACATGAGTGCAGCTTCAAAAATACCTCCATAAAAAATAAACTCCAAGTTTCATCATAGTTAAATTCCTGGATGTGTAGGGAACACAGTGCTACGTGCTGCACTAATTTTTGGAGACTAATATAAGGCAGTGAGGAGTCTGGAAGCATTTGTACAGGTGATTTCTTAAATGGGACTGCTGAGAGATGAAAGTGCAATGCTGGTTTGTGGTTAGTAGTCAGGAACAGCAGCTCTTGTAGGGGAAGGTTCTCTGAAAACGTGCTCTCTACCCAAGAACGCCTGGTGTGTGTCAGCCCTGAGTGCTGCACTGTGGGACATATTCTGGCAGCTCACCTTTCCCTCCTGCTCTGGGCAGAGTGGCCTGGGCTGCTTGGGGAGCCTCATTTGGGGAGTACCTTCCACAGGTTCCAGCCCTGCTGCTGGTAAATGTGCTTAGGGGAACAGGGAAAAGAGAATTGGTTTGTCTGTAGCAGCGCAGTGAATCCTTTTTTACACAGGGTTGTGGAAAAGGAATGTAAAAATCGAGGAGGATGTTTCAGTGAGTCAGAAGCTGAAATGGAAAAGAAAATTGAAATACTACTTAGTGCTCCAATTTGGCATGCAGGGGATATTCTAAAATATCTTGTTGGTTCTGTTATTGTTGTAGCTTTATTTTGGAAGTTAGGAAAAATAATAATTTAGAGCCTAGTCTCCTCTAAGTATGCCTGTTTAAAAGCTTACTTGTTCAAGAGATGATTTATTTGACTGGGTTTGGGTGGCTCTAGAGCATTGTTCAGTGCTGAGCTTATTTACCATTTAAACATATATTGAATTATAGTGTTTGGAGGGTGAATACCATTTTGCATCTAACTCATATCTTTGGCTGTTTAGTCTCTAATGAAATAGCAATGCAGGCTTTGATTCCTGTGCATTTATTATCTATAAGAATTGTCAGCTTTTGCTTCATTGTAAGATTCAATCTTAATATAAAACTAAAATAGTTCTTGGTTCTTTTACTTTTGATGATGATATAAATATACAGTGTTCTCTGTATTGTTTAAGCAAGTTGTGCATGAAGAAAAAAGTTATAAATCAAGATGTGAGGTTTTTACAAAGCCATTACCTCGGGTATCTTCTCTTTTGTGCTGGGTTCATGCCATACACTTTATAGAAAACATATGTCATTTATTGGTAACTGTGAGTGAATATTGGCTATAAGTAGTTGAAAGTTTTGGGGTTTTGTACTTGCCTAAAAGTTCTTGAATTTCCTTTGAGTTTTCCATTGACAGCCTTAAGCACTGGAGATTTCCCCTGTATTTTATAACTTTGTCAATCTCTGTCTCTCCGTGATTTCTAGGTAATGTTCTACATGGCTAAACAGACACAAAAAGTGTGATTTACCTGATGAGGCTTGATAGTTGCAGCACTGCTCTGCCTTTGCATTTGTTGGAGCCTTGGTGTGTAAGTGCTAGTGCAGTCTTTGTGTTTTCTTGCACAAGATAATTAAATAAGGATTTATGACCCCTGATTTATTCCTGGAAGTGCTTTGTATAAATGTAGTACGGGAATAATCTGTTGATAGCCTCTCTTGCTGGCGATGAAGGATTTAAGTAATGTATATTTGCAAACAGAACAAGTTCCAGCAAGTTCATCTTTATGCTGAACAAGACAGGGATAAGGCTGGCAGGTATAGCTCAGTTTGGAAACAGCAGTTTCAGAAGAGCAGCTTTGAGAAGCAGAGCTCTGGTGACTTTGGAAAGCACAGTCAGGCCATTTGCAGCTACTCCGGTGTGGTATCTACCAGATTTCATTAATGACAACAAATGCACAGAATTTTTTGTGGGTACATGACTTCTTGCAACACTACAAGTAGTGCAAAAATATCCTGGCTGATGTGTGAAGAACATAAAGTCTCCGTGTAGAATCTGCATAGCGATTTTTATCTTAAAGTGCTTTTCAAGTGTTCATAATAAATAAAAATTGAATCTAGAACTAGTGGCAGATCTGTTACTTCCTTGACTGAAAACTGGTAGTCCAAGTGTATTGCCTATCTAGGGAAGTCACACCCACTGACAACCAGATGCCGAGAGGCTGCTGGGAAAAGGAGAACTACATTTACACCCCTTTTCTTATGCTCTGTATAAATCTGTATAAATGCACTGGAAGTCTTACAAAATGGCTTCTTACCATTCTCTTACATTGAATTGTTCTTAGAAATGCTCTTGCCTCAAATGCTCTGGTTTTCTAAATACTGTATGGAAGAGCACAAGAATCTGCTGCTGCAGCAACTAGGGAGTAACAAAATACCTTTCCGGTGTATTGGTTGCCACATTTTTGCCATCCTGTGATATGCCTGTTGTTTACATCATGCAGATACCCAGGAAAAGGATGTCTTAAAACCCAAATGCTTAATACTCTACTTCTCTGTCAGAAATTTGAACTAACTTTGTGTGATTCCTTTAATAGGCTTCTTGCTCCTATCCTTCCCTTTTTTTTTTTTTTCTGGGGAAAGAAAATGTTCGCATGTCTGTAGTATGTATCGTTCTTTAAAAATCCTACAGAGGCTAAATGGTCTCTTGTGTAAAGCTTAAAATCCTAATTTCCAGTTTGCCACAATGTGCTAATGTGTTCGTGCTCCTTTCAGACAGGTTTAGATCTTAAAACCTCACAGCAGTGCTGTAATCACATTGTTGAGATTCAGGACGTGTTAGGGAACTTCTGACTGCAGAGGGTTTACGTCAGAGGTTGTTGAATTCAGCCACTGTCTTTCTCTCCAAAAGGCCCTACATGCAGGTGAAGCTACGCCACGGAATTCCAGGAAGAAATCCATGACACTAGAAAAGTTTTAGAAAACCAGTGGTGTCTTTAAAAATGCCACATACCCAGAAATGGTTTTGGCTGGTGTCTTGTGTTGTGTCACTGGCTGATCTATATATATATACATTTTACTTCCTCATTTGTGCAATCATTTCAAGTAGAATTTGAATTTATTCACCAGTCTTGAATTCTGACACATTCAGTCTAGGAGTAAGGACTTAAATTCGTAAGAAAGAAGTTTCCTTGCTTTTTAATCAGTGTGGAGCTTTTTTTTCATGGAGTATGGAATCAGTTCAGCTTTGTGTAGACTTTTAAAAGTTTTTTCCTTGTGTAGAACTTTTTTTTTCCTTAATTCAAACTTCCAAGTAGTTTGCAATGGTATTTTTATGCTTAGTTTTTTTAAGCACCTGGTATTTAGCACTTGAAGGACTGTTTCATTTTCCATTTTGCAGGCAATTTTTTAAAATGCTTTTGCATGTGTTTGCTTTTGGCTGATTTGTTGTCTAGATTTTTAGAAATCTTTTCTTATGAAAACAGCGTGTAAGTCTGTTTTTCTACCTTGGAGCTATCTCTGTAGGCAGATATGTTTATGTGAAGGTTGAAGTCCATTCTATAGCTCCTTCTTCCCTTCATCTATTATGTAAAAAGAATAAATAATGTAGTTGAGTTCTCGTGTCTGCCTTATACATCAGGACATACCTACCTGGTTGCCATTCTGCAATATAGAATTGCATCAGAAAAACCCATTCTGCTTTTGGGGTGTGCTGGTCCTGTCTGACAGGGACATTTGGACATCACACCTATTTTCCATGAAAACTTTTTGTCTTTATGGGATGCAGACTGTGATGACCTCTTTTCAACTTGCCAGTTTCCCACGGTGTGGAGGGGATGACTGAAATGAAGTAAAAGGTGCTTCAGCTGCCATTTGCTGAACAGACTGTTTTGCAGGCTAAATATTTTAACTAAAAGAAAGCAAAGGAGGAAGGCATTGCTGAAGTGTGGAGGGGAGATAGAGGCTGGGGGAGGAGAGAAGGGCTCTTTGCTCGCTATTCAAGTTCTAATCCCAATGAAAAAGATAGTTCAGTTCACCATTCTTCCGTGAATTTCCCCTGCACTCCCCCAAACACTCCCTGACAACAGAGATATTGTTGAGAGAATGCAAATGATTGCCGAGGTGCCGGGGCACTAAGGCCTCTGTGGGTATCTGGGGTTTCATGTGAGGTAGAGAATGAGAAAAGAACCCCCCTGGGGCCATTACTGACACGTTGCAGGTTGCTGTGTTTAGCTTGGCAGTAATTTTTTTCTCCTTTAGATAGAGGCTCTTTGAGTGCAATCCTAGAACCAGGTTTGCATTGTTTACGAGAGTGATAAAACTTGGCTGGAGCAGAGCTCTTCCACCTGCCTACTTGGTTTCTCCAGTATCTTTTACACCTCTTATCAATCCTTCCAAAGCCATCTGTCTAGAGTGCCTGTTTTACAGAAAATACTGCCTCCTCACCTGTGTGAGCTGCAGCTCAAAAGATACCTGATCTTTCTAAAATACCATCATGGAAAGCCTTCTTTCCGTGCGGTAAACCGAGGTATATATGTAAAACAATACAGTGAATAGACGATGCTGCATCATTGCATTGAATGGGTGGCTCGATAATGGCACCTCTTGTTAAAGTAACTGAAGGAAATGGGCAGAGCTTCTGTCATTCGACACCGGTGGTTCAGCACTTTGGGGCAGTGCCTGTGTCCACGCCGTGGGTGCTGTGATTTCTGAAATCACCGTGTGGGGAGTCTGGCTCCGTGTGCCGCCGCGGCAGCCCCGGCGCTCCCGTGTGCGGCCCTGGCTGGGAGTGCCGCGGCTGTGCGGCCCCGGGAGCAGCCCCTGCCTGGCACCGGTGCCAGCAGGAACAGCCTCCTGCCTGCCTGTTGGGGACCTCTGAGCAGCTCCGTCCTGAGCGGCTGATTTTGGGCTGCTGGGGCCTCATGCTGGGTCTCTTTACAAACGGTTCCCTCCTTCTGCAAAAGACAACGGGATAAACATTTCGTGTTGATATAACTTAAGTGAGACGGTGATTACCTTGCTATGAAGCAACTTAATTGTGAATTTAAGAGATGCTCCAGTGGTCATTTCTTGGCCTGAGTTCTTTGAAGTTTCTTAACAGTCACTGAAGGAGATCATATGCATTTTGAGAAGATCTAGAGATTCTGTCATATATTCACTTTAAACATTTGCTTTGAAATGTTTCATATTTAATATAGGGTTATGAATATGAAAACGTGGTATTTCAGAGTTTTGGGGAAAGTTTTAAACATGGGCTTCTACATGTTAGATTTCCCTCTGCATAGATGATGATTTGTTTTTTAAAATAAAAACAACCCCCGTGAACCCTAAACTTTATATAACATCTAAGAACACATTTGTCTTTTCCTGTGGTGTAAGTGCGAACATATATGCCTATATAAATATATACTGGCACATGTTTTTTGCCTTCAAAATGGCTTGTGGGCCATAAGTGAACAGACTGCTCAGTTACTATGCCTGGAATGCTTATTTAATACTTCCAAATTTAAATATTTTTCTGTGTTGGTTTGTTGCAAAAAAGTGCAGTCAAAAATTGAACCTGGCAATAAATTTATTTTTCTGAAGGAGAATTACTCCTTGGATGAAACATTCATTTCTCCAACAAATAGTCATTTTCTCCTATACTACAGACGCACATTTTCAGTGCTTGTAACTGAAGTAGGAGCACTAAGGACATTGAATGGGAAATACCTTCATCGTAGTACCTTGGTACAAGAATGTGTAATTCTGGTCTAGCAGAGGGGTTTGGCTCTTCCCTGTGAGGGTGATGAGGCCCTGGCACAGGTTGCCCAGAGAAGCTGTGGCTGCCCCATCCTTGGGAGTGTCCAAGGTCAGACTGGATGGGGCTCGGAACAGCCTGGTCAAGTGGAGGGTGTCTTGCCCATGGCAGAGGGTTGGAACTGGGTGACCTTTAAATGTCCCTCCCAACCCAAACCTTGTTATGAGTCTATTATTTATTTTTTAAAATGTGAAAGTGCAAATTAATGTGCTTGTAATTAATTTAATGAGGTGAGCTGGTTCACTCAAATTAGGTACAATACATAGTCTCTTGCTGTTTCTCCAAGCTGATCCTGAAATAATGTTTCATCAATGTAAATAAATAATATTCTTCAGTATTCTTGCACATCCCGTAAGCTTTATAAGCAGTAGAGGTTCTTGATCTGAAAATACTTCCTCTCATAAGCTTCCCATACATATATTAAGGCAGCCCTTCTGTCACAGGTCGCCTCATTTGCTAATGACTCAGAATTCAGATCAGGTATTTGCAATGGAATTAACATGCAGAAAGAGTATTTCTCAAGGTGTTTTTCTCCAGAAAAAAAAAAAAAAGCAGAATTCAGACTAACATTTAGAAATGAAGAACACTCCTATTCCCATGAACTTGGTTGCTATAGGGAATATGGGGAAAGGGTGAATAACAAATACAGTAGTAGTGTGCTTGGAGATGGCCTGCAGTTAAGGCCTCAGAATTATTTGGACAGTCTGTCCTTCCAAAGGCAAAAAGAGGGAAGAAACAGATTCCATCTCTCCACCTGGTGGAAGCAGGAAGGTCAGGGGTGGTGCAAGGAGTGTATGCATTGAGATAGAAGACATTAACAATGGCTGGGGGAAAAAGGAATAAAAGGGTTATTATTCTGGTGAGATTTACAGAGAGTCAGCTCTTCAGGTGGCTGAGGCCATTTAGCTGAGAGCCTGTGAGGAGAGCAGAAACGTTCCTGGGGTTGATCTGTTTCCTGCCATCTGGATGATGGCTCTTATCTCTCATGGTGTTTCTTTGTGCTGGTTTGTTTGGTGTCCCAGATTGATCAGCTCAAAGCAAATTTCAAAATACATCCCTAGCGTTCACAGCATGTTTATTCTTATGTGGTAGTTGCTGGTGCAGAAATAAAGTTTGTGATTTCATTTCTTTCCAGCTGGAAGACTTTTCCAGACATTTCCAGACACTTGTAGGGAACAATGCAGATGCTATCGTCTTCCCATCTCCTTCCCCTAGTACCTCAGCAAGACAAAGCCCTGTTAGGTAAATTTTAACCAAAGATGGGGTGAGATCATGTGGGAGAAGGGTTGCACCTTGAAAAGATAACTTCTTACTCCCTTGGAAGTGTTTTGTGTCTATCCTGGGCTGGTTTGTAATTTCAGTCTTGTTAGGAACGCCTGCACCTCAAGTACCCACCTGGGCACAGGTGTCCTGCCAGAGTCATCAGATGCTAGCTCTTGTGTCTGCAAAGACTCCCAGGCCTGCCTCTGGTAACTGCACTTCAGAGGAGAAGGAATGGGAGAACGTCAAGAACTCTTAGCCACTTGTATTTGAAATATCTGACAAGAGCTATTGGGGGTGCCAGAGAAGAAAAAAAACATTTCAGAAAAAAAGTAAGAACACAAGTTATTGTCTCCTTCCAAAATGCAATAAAAATTTGCTAAACTCTTTGTACAGATTTGTCATAGACACCTTGTGGCTTTGGGAATAGGACTTCAGGTCACCTGTGCAGCTGCTCAGAATGTGAAGGAGGATGGTGACCCAGCAACAGGAGAGGAAACAAAGTGAGCACTGAAAGTGTTCATCACTGTGGTACTTGTTAATGATTCTTCTGGGTAGCAGCAATAATGAGCAGTTGAAAGAAGTACTTTATGTACCCTCAATAAATTGCTTCCAAACCTCGTAATTGCCACAGTTCTGGCTTTCAGTAGACCTGGTAATGAATTTTTGAGTGGTGTCCACATGTTGTGCCTGTTACTGTACTTGACTTTCATCCTATTTTGAGTGATCTCATCAAGGGATGGATGATGTTATCTGAATAGAATATATTTGTCCAATATTGAGAACAGTGGTGATGATGAAATGGAAATAACTGTGCAGCTGACTGCAAGTGATTTTTAAAATCCATTTTCCTGTGAGGCCACCTTTTCCTGATTCTGCTCTAGTGCTGATAGGTGAGTCATTTCAGATGATACTGCCTGAAAAACCCAGTGTATTGATTGCAAGAATACAGGATCCAGCAGCCTCTTAAAGGGTGCTGTTACACACGGCAGAAAATAGGTGCCTTCTTGTCTTGGAGGTGTAGACACCACTGAGGTGTTTCAAGTGGCAGAAAATGCCTTAGGTTCAGATGGGCAAGATGAAGCTTAAATGTCCCTTAAAGGCTTGTGGCATGTGCCTGTGATCAGAATTTAACACAGTTCTTGCCTTCTGCTGACAAAATAAAAAGGAAGAGGAAGCGGCGGTTTTGGTTGGGTTGTTGTTTTCTTTTTGAAAGAGAAAAGTAGAGAAATCTGGAGAGACTTTACCTCACTTATATGCACTCTTTCTATATGTATAATTTAACATGGCACCTTATATATAATTTAATGTGTGAAATAAACATAACATTTGAATTTCACAACTGGAACTCTTCTACTTACAGAAGCGGAATTTTTTCCATCTGTTTTTCATTTAAAAATGCAGTTTCTGCAATGAAATGAACATGTGTAGGGGCTTAAAACATTGAATCCTAAAGATTGCATGACACCTTGTCCCCTTCCTAGGATAGTGAGCTTAACCACTGTACAAGGTATATGTTGCATTGATGTCAGTGTCATGACTGATAAATCACTTTCATCCTGCAACAGAGCCTTATTTATAAATAGCTCTTTAATAGAATGCCCTAAGTTTGCAAAGATGTTTTTCAAACCCCTGAGAATACTGGCTCTTGCCTCAAAGAGCTTATAGTCTAAATGAAGTAGATAACCAGGTAGAAAGGATCAAAGAATAGAGGAGAAACACAAAGGAGAGAAGTGGTGGGTAGGGGGGATGGGAGGTGGGCACAAATCTCAGGAGAGCGGGTCTGTCAGCTGCTTGTTTTTAGAAAGAGTATTGTTCACTGCCATTAGAATTGAAATTAGATAATGTTTTGGAGCAGAGCTCACTGAATGGACTCACTGGTGTTGGGTTTTGTGGAGGAAGAGAGGGGTGTTATTTTGTGTGTTAGAAGAGCTGTCTCAGGCATCAGGAGTAGCTGAATATGCTGCTTGCAAGGGGATTTTACAATAGGTGAACAAGTAGTGTCAATAAGCTTTGCTTCATTGATTTTCATTCATTTCAGCTGAGGATATAACCCAGTGGGAGCAGTTAGGAGAAAGTAATAGACCTAGAGGGGAAAAGAAGGTTTTCTTACCTGTGTTAAGCCTTTTGCCTTGCCATCTGAATTGCGCCTTTGCTCCTCAGCGAGTGCTTTGGTGTATCATGCACAGCAGAAGCAGCTTACTGGGCTGGCCCTCTTGGGGACATGGAGTCAGGGTTATTCGTATTGTGTTGTCCCTGCCTTCTCACATGCAGGGGTTTGACTGCAAAAATGGGATGCTACACTTATTTAAGGTTTCCGAACACAGAGGAAAAAATAACCCAAACCAACAAAATTGATTTAGTTTGGTGCACTTGTGATTAAATGGATGTGCTGTGCTTCTTGCGTTTGGTGGGTTTCTTTTTTTTTCTATTATGCAAAAAGTTTGATTTTTATGTTGCTTGCTTATTAGGGTTTTTGAAATAAAAAATAAATAAATCTGAGAGTCACTAGGTATTAATCTGTGACTTGCCATTATATTTATTAGCCATAATCTATCAGCATTCACTTGCTGTCTGATGTTTTTTTTTTGACTACAAGGCAGTCTTGGCCTTGGTATTTCACTTCTAGAGCTGATAGTATTTTTACTTGTCATCATCCCAAATCTACTTCAGGTGGAATACCAACAGTGGTGCAGGAAAACAAATATGGTACCTCGAGGAAGAAAGAACATTTAGAAACTGAAAGCTGAGCAGAACTGATGGATCAGAAAGGATTTAGGTGACCAAATACTAACAAATGTAATATGTTTGGATAGGACAAGTAAGGCCACTTGTGAAATTTCAAGTGGTACTTCTGGCCAATTTATATGCCCACTTCAGCTAAACAAATACAATAGGATTTTTTACATTACTTAACACTGAGAGTGAAGATCCAGAGGGTTTGTAATAGTACTTATATTCATTACACTGCTGGTTTTTTCTGAATAAAATTGGTCATGCTCTAAAGCTGCGCAGCTCAATTAAGAGGCTTTCCCCCTCCACTGCATTTGTTTCCTTGGAGTTTAGTAGGCAGAGTGCTCTCAATCTGTTCAGAACATTTCATGTGTCCTCTGCCAGTGACACCTGTGTCTCTTTAGGCTGGGGAGAATGAGAACCATGTTGCTGGGAACTGAAATCTTGGCAATGAACTTGAGCACTGGAGACTGATGAGGGGGGCATGATGGAATAAGGGGGAAGTTTTTAACTTTTCAGATGGTCAGCCGTGGAGGATGACAAGACATTGTCCTGTTGCTGTTCAGAGTGGATGTGAGTTTAGGGCCCGAAAGTATGGTGGTGCTGACTTGTTCCATATTCATTGGAAATGGAAAGTGAATGGAAACATGGAGAATTGGAGCTTTTTTGTTTGTGGCAATTATTTTTAGAGCAGTAATGTCCTTGCCATTCAGTTGGTCTCCTAAAATGTCAGAATTCGTTAATGGCCAAAAGTCTGGTTACGGAAACTTTTAAGATACTGGAGTTGTGGAAAACTTTCCCTTTCAGTCCCTATGCCATCAGTGGTGGTTGTAAAATATTTCCAGTGCACAGAAAAGTTCGCCAGTCCAAGAGAAGTTACCAAATATCAAATACGGAATCCTTGTAAGACTCTGAAGAGATTCCAAACCAGCAGAAGATTGAGGAAACATGCTCTCCGCTTACGCCTAAAACCAGTTCTAAAGCTTAAAAATGTGTTTTGTAGAAGTGTGACATTTGTATGCTGTTGTCAGAAGTGTAAAAAGTCTCTGTATCTTCCTGAATGCAAGGAATGTTGGTGTGAAAGTGATGATCAAAATGCTTAATAGTGAACTGCTCATGATTACCACAGATGAATAAGATAGTTTAAATTCCCACCTTATAAGCAGGCCATTCTAGAGGATTGGTATTGTGTCCAGGCTGTGCATATGGTTCATATAGGTAAAATATTAAAAAGTAATGAATGTGGAAATATGAAGTATTGCTACTGCTACTGTACAGTGGCCAAGTTATTGACTGTGCCACAAGAAAACTGTTTTATTTCTTACTTTCTCATTGTATTGTGCTGGTTTTCTTTTATTGCACAGCCATACCTACATTCTTTTTTTTAACTTCAGGTTAGTGAAACATCTTACTGATACTTTTCCATTAACCTTGCTTGGATGAAGATAACAGTGGTGTAGCATAATATTTTTTTATTGATTCCCTCTTTTCCCTGCCTGGATTGCTAAGCCGACACAGAGAGGAGTGAATAGCTATTTTTAAAATACCTGTTGTGATTAAAAACTGTAGATAAGACACTGACAATTTTTCTGTTATTCTGCTCTCTTGGTTGTCAGCTGTGGAGCAATTTAACCACCAGCTGAGAGGGTGGACAAGTAGTGCCCTCTCAGATGTCTGTGCAGCGCAGGCCATGGGAACAGCTTTGTGGCTGGCTTTACGCAGCGCCTCCCGTTAGCCAGTTTTCCAAAAGCAAATTGACCTTCGCTGTGTGATGTTTTATGTCAAGTAGGAGATCAGACCTGCTGTGCTTGTGCTGTAATTTCCTTTAAATGCAGGATTAGGTGTTCTGGTGTAATGGTGATACCAGTTATTATGTTAGTTGGTGTTTCCTCTGTTCTCCCTCCCACTTTTTTCAATTCAGCTTGGGCTCCCTTTAAATATGTCTGTAGAAATCCTTACTGGCACTTGGGCAAGGAAGGGAAGCCTTGAACATCTTGGCTTTAAAATACCCTGCCTGTGGAGCTTGCCCTGAGCAGGTGTAGCCAGCAGCAACATCTCCTCCACTTCATCCAGCGGCAGCTCTCGGTGCTGGGCCTTTGGCTGCAGGCTGGAACAGCCCAGACAGGTGGGATGTGTGTCCCAATCCCAGCCCTACGATCAGCAGTTTCCCAGTGCTTTGAAACTGAACAAAGGAGTGGCTAAAATGTGTGCTGGCTTACAAGATTTGAAGTGATACATTTGTCTGCTGGGCCTTCTTCAAGCTGTAGAGGGAAAAATAGAACAAGCTTAGTTTTTCCATAATTTCCCCCCTGTAGCCCAAAGGAGACTACACGGCAGAGATGTCTTCTCTAATCTTCTCTTCCACCCTGCATTATTTTCCTTCCCTCCTCCTTTCCTTCTGTCTCACAGCTCCCCTCCCCACTCGCACACACGCAGACTTTTGACAGCACACCAGTTTGATTCTCCAGCTCCCTTTTTAGCCCACATGGGTGTCTAGTCAGTGCCGCAGCCCCGGCTAATACACGAGAGTTGGAATAAATGTATAACAGCAGGTAGCAAGTGACTGTTGACAGGGTGACATATTGACTTAATATCTTGTGTTATGTGATATGAAGGATGTGCCTTTTGGTGTGTATTTTCATTTTAATTTTTTTGGTGTGTTTCTTAGACAGACACTTGTAGGCAGTTTGGAGTAATTGTCTGAAATCATTAACATGTTTATTAAATAAGGGAGCAGAGTGCATTATCTAGCAAATCAATTATGTAAAT
The DNA here is from genome assembly GCA_013398055.1 of Ifrita kowaldi. Lineage (NCBI taxonomy): Eukaryota > Metazoa > Chordata > Aves > Passeriformes > Cinclosomatidae > Ifrita > Ifrita kowaldi. The sequence goes on from VZRS01003569.1 coordinate 557,151, forward strand.
GCACAAAAAGCATGAGAGATTAGTCTTTAACTGTTGCTGAACTGCATCCACTTTCCTAAATTATACATGAAAGTGGGGTTTTTGTCAGTATGTATGTGCAGTGTTAGGCTCCACTTTGCTCTTTTGGAGCTGTAAGTAACATCAATTAATTGGTACTGTTGTGCAAGAAGAGGGCACTCCTGATGTACACTAATGAACAGCAGTGTGCATACATCCTTTCTATACAGGGAAACAGATGGTCTGGAGTGGAGAACAGAAGTAATCTCAATTGGAGGGTCTGGATGACAAGATAAACTGACAGTGAAGCCCTAGCAATTTATTCTCTCATCTAGACACTGGAAAAAAATCTCCAGGAAAATCTGTTAATCTCTAGCATTTTTAACAGTATGTTTTCTTTCTGGTGACTTACAATCAAATGAGACCATGCTTCTACAGCTTTACCAATCCTTAACTTCAAGAGGGGGTGAGAATAGAGCTCATCACTCACGGCATGCATGGAAAATTCACCTCTTTCACTTACAGCTGTATAAATGGTGCGTATAGGGGACCATGTGGTAATAACAGCACAAACTGCACTGCTCCATTTTCACCCACTGCATTTTCAGTTGTGCTCAGCTGGAAAGAGAACAGTCTTCTGTGGTTCAGGCAACTGTGATTTATCCGCTTCTCTGAAGCATATTGCACAAAAATAGGGAAGTCTTGCATCTTATGGAAGTGGTGGGTACATGTGCAGGAGTCAGAGAAAAGGTTATGGATGCATTTTAAAAGCAAGTGAAGCTCATGGAAACATTATTATTCTTCATTATTAAGTACATGTATGGTCCCAAGCTTCCAGTAGTAGCTGGGGCCTTCCCAGAGGTTATCACTGTTCATCAGAGAAGGAGAACATGCATCACACTAATTTTTTTGTTTTCCATACTGATATTTTCCTACCGTGTCATCTTCTATGTATCTTCCACAGAGGTGTGCAGAGGCTGGGCCACTTCCAGATGCCCAGCACAGAGGGTGCAGACTTTCCTTATAATGCTGATTTTGCAGATCATCGTAAATGCTTGAACTGTCTTACAGACAGTTGTCCTGAGGACATGCTGCAGTTTCATCCCTACTGGAATGCCAGCACAGATAATTCAACTCTCTATTTCCTTTGTTGTTATTTCTTGCCCAGCTTGAGTTTGATTTGTTGAAGGGACAAACTTCTGCTGGCTTCATGGGTCACATCCTGTTACCAGAACCAAGATTTCTTCCCAGGAACTGAGGCAAGGAACTTTTCTTTCTTTCTTTTCTCTGGTACTCAGGGTCTTTGCCCCTAGTCTTGGCAGGAAGGGTGGTGAAGAAAGGCTTTGCAGCCTTACATCCCTTGGGACAGACCGTGCTCTACAGTGACACTCATTGTACCAGGTATTGCAGGAGTTAACGTACCATGAAATCAGCATCTAGGCTACAGAGCTGGATATAAAGAATGCACACTGCTTTCCTGTGCTATGACCAGGTGAGTTGTAGGCAGCTCTGAGTGCAGTGCAGTTCACCTGTGGGGTCACACGTCAGGACTGGCTGTTTGCTGTCACTGGAAGACTTTCTGGAGTGGGTATCACTGTGGAGATGTGGCAATTCAACTGGAGACAGTAAATTATATTATTGTACCTGAAAGTAGGATTCGTTTAGTTTCTGATGAAATTTTCAGTTGTGAAAATCTTGTTTAAAGACGGCACCTTCCCAGAAATTCTCGGTGTTAAAATATCAGGACATTAAGTGTGTCATGTTTATTAATTGTCAGAATTGGATCAATCATAACAGAGCTAACAGATATGTCTGGTTGAGCTGAAAGATGAAGATGGAAGAGCTAGCAGATATCACCAAGGAGCTGAGAGATGCCAGGAGAGATGACAGATGTGGCTGGATGAGCTGAAGGGGGATTGGAAAGATGCAGTCCCAGTCATTGCCTCAGGGCAGAAATAGTAAACCTCGCAGACCTTGAAAAAATGTCTCAAGTGAGCAGGAATGGAGGAGTTTGTTCTGTGCCATTGTCTCTGACTCACTTGCAGTGTCGGCTTCTTCCTCTTCTTGAGAAGTTGCCATAGGGGAACGAATGCTGTGATAGCTTGGATTTGGAATTTTATTCATGTTTAGATTAAAAAGCAGACTGTAAAGTGTGCTGGTGCTGATCCTTTCTGACCTTTGCAGTGTCCACGCTTTGGCACCTGCAGGGACTTGTGAGTCTTTAGCCTGCAGTGTTACAGAACTTCATCCTGCAATGACTCACTTGGCAACAGATTCCTGTACCTGGGCAGAGAATAGGAATAAACTCAGTGTTGAAAGGTGAGGGATCCAAGTCCAGCTTTTTGCTTTCCCAGAGACTTTGGGAAGGCAGATACATTGGTGTGATCTGTGGGATTGGTTTTGTTCTTCTCTGTGAAGCAGGCAGAGAACTCTACAGTAATGTGAGAAGGAGCATTGGGGTTTGTGAAGTGCTCAAGGGGTTCTGATAGCATGGTCAGGGAGGTGTTAGATGTAGAATTGATAAAGCATATATTAATAGGAAAGCAATATCAAGATGTGAATTACGGCCTTTTGAATATATACAAATATAAACAATATTCTGTGTACCTGGAATGTGCAGGTAGATGTTGCACTTAGGTTTTTAAGGGGAGACTGCACTATACCCTTTGTTGTTATTTCCAGTAGCTTAAAAGCCCATTGGGCTATACTAAAAAGAAAAATGAAAATACATCCTACTGCATTTAGTGAAATATCCCATTCTTTTACAAATAACTTGTTTTTCAAAACCTAGAATGAGAGCTACATTCCAGAGTGGTGTCTTTGTAAAAATAGAGCTCATGGAGCTTTTTCAAATGATGAAGGATGTACTTCAGACAATAATATGCATAGGTATGGCACGTCTATAAAAGTTGGTTCAGAAAGTCTGCACAACACCCCCTCGTTGATGCTATAAATACATCTTTGTGATGAAGCTCAAAATGGGATGAAAATATTTTGATACTGTGTTTTTAACTTTTGATACATCTCTTGGCTTGAAAGATAAAAGGATTCACTCCTAGAATTTACACTCCTCTGATGTGATTAAAACCAGGTAGGTGTACTGTAAATAGAATATGCTCTGTATGATGGTAGGTATGGCTTAGTGTTTTTGAGCAGGAGGTTTCTTACTGTGGAAAAACAGCTTTTCTTGATAAGTTGCTTGTCACTGTTTTCAGCAGCACCTCCTTTCATCTATTATTCATTTTGGAAGACTTAATAGTATGGTTTGGGTGTGGGCTGATACCAGACACCAGTAGAGTATAATCCCTGCAAAAATAAGAGATCCACAGAGCTACTGGGGTTAGAGAGGCAAACAGACAAATGCGTCTTTGCTTTTTGCAGAACATTTCCCCATCCGAAAAAGAGCCACACTGTTACATGCTGCAAACTGTCTCCACTAGTCCCCTATTTAAATCCTGGCTGAGCAGACAAAAAAGATGAGTGTCTGCACACCTTGTGCCTGTGTAAGGTCTGGTGTAAAGCAAGGCCCGCATTCTCCAGTGAAAGGAGTAGCTCTGCCCCCGGAGTCCTGTAAGGATTGAACATGGAGCAGTATCTGGGAAGGCTGCATCTAATGTTTTTCTCCAGCCCATTAGTGCAAACTGGGGTGTTTGCAGAAGGTCTGCAGTTTGTTCCCCGTGGTTTGCTGTGAGGTCTGTAGGGCTGCAGTTTGGTGTGCATGTAATGACTGTGAAGTCCTGTGTGACCGTGGATTTGTTGCAGTCGCTATGTGCATATAGATGGATATATTTATAGAAGAATCACTGTGAATGTGAGAAATAAGCCTTTGAAGTGTCAAGCCAAATATTCTGGGGGGAAAAAAGAAGATTTCTTGTCTACATCAGAAGCTTGCATTTCATGTAGACTTGTCTCATTTTACCCAAAATATCTCCCCACAGGTTAGGAGAGCTGAAAACAATAATAATAATAATAATAATTGGAAATGTAGGGGGGGGAATGTGTGTATGAGAAAGGATAGAGTGAAGAGGGAAATAACAAACATCTCTGAAATGTTTTTGTTCCTCCTTAGTTATGATTTGTTTCTTTCCAGTAGCTTTATTTCCTGTTCTTTCATGGACCAGCCAGGGGAGACAGAGCTGTGTTGCTTTCCCTTCGGTCAGGCCCCTGCAGGTCTCCTGCTGGCAAGGAACAAGGGATGCAGGACAGCTTCCAGTGTTGTCTAAGTAGGCTGGACCCCCCAAAGCTCCAGGTCAGGGTTAGGGGAGGTCTGGGATGGATTGTGCCCCTCAGCTCCCAGTGTGGAGGCCACCACAAAAGTAGCCTGGCCTGACACGAAGGTTTTCCTTGGTTGATTGCTTCCCTTTGGGGAAGTGAAGGCACACAGATACTCCAGAGTCACAGAAGAAGGGGTCCACTAGTCTTTCATTTGGCTACTACTGTGACATTAGAGTAGGCTGACTCTTGAATATGGATTAAAGCCAGGGAATGTTACTGAAAAGAGGCTTTTTGCGAAGCAAAATAAAATACAGATGTTGTGCAAAATTAACTCTTCAGTTGATGGCAGTGGTTTTATGCATCATTTCCATTCCAAAAATAGAAAAGAGTCATTTTTATCAAGAACTGTTTCAGGCTGCAATTCCAGGCTGGTTGGTGTCTGTGCACATGTACTGGGACAGCTCAAAACCTTCCTTTGGTGCCTTCAGTGAGAAATTCTTGCTCTCCCTTAACAGGTTTGAGACACGACTCTGCTTCCTTTGCTGTATCTTTATGGTTTGGATACAATATATCCTTGTCCCAATTGAAATGACGCAGTTTTGCTCTAAAAGATATAAATCATGAGAGGAATGTCTACAATGCCTGTAAAACCTTCAAAAACGTGTATTGCAAGTAGTTTGTGGTGTTAAGGATGAGAATTCTTATTTTCTTGCTTGTAGGTAACTACTTATATAGTGCTTATTTTTTCTGTTATTACATCTGTTCTGTCTTCTTTTGAATATAATGTGTAGTACTGAAGCTGGAGAAAACCAAGAAGATGAGGGTTGTCTTAGAAGTTGAATGCAAGATACTCTGTTTTTTAAAATACGATGTACTTTGTTAGCATTAAGTCTTTTTGTGCTATGATGAAAGGTTGTGGGCTAACAGCATCTGCTGTTAAGAGGTGGTTTGATTCCTGAGCTGCTAAATCCTTTCAGTGTGATTTTTAAACAAGGTTTGTGAAATTTAGCCAAGCTATTTGTTGTGTTCTGTATTTAAAATCCACTCTTTTGGTGTGATTGTTTTAGTCTTGTTCTTGGAGAGTGTTGGTAAAACAGCAGTGGCATTAATAGATTCCTTTAGTGTCTGGAGATGTGGAAAAAATAATCTTCCAGTTAAAGTAGCAGTAGGTTGCTCAATGCTGGCTTCAGTGGTGTCCATTTTGAGTCAGGTCAGAGAGACCCAGATTAAGGGAGTGAAAGTGGGGATTGAGAGGATGTTAAAATGTAGCTCCAAATGGCTGTAAGTATCAATAATTGCAAATCCTTCATCTTTTCCTGGGAATGCCTTGGCCCGGGCCTGCACCTTGGCATTTGCGTTGCGTGGCGCTGCTGTAGGTAAATGTTAACATGCAGCAAACACTGCAGGCGAAGCTCTGGCTGCCAGGAGAAGGGCATTTTTCAAAGCTATCGCTGGGGTGTTGAATGGGAAGCTGAGAATATGCGTTCTCTGAGAGATGTGAAATATTAAAGAAGCCAGTAGCAATAAATGGAAGTGCACCCATTGGTTAACAAGAGTTGGCTATATATCAAGCCCATTTCTGGAAGTAGATCTTGTAACATAAATTACCGAATACTGAATTACTGCAATGTGTTAAGGATTCTTTTTAATTACAGGATGTTAAGGCTTCAAAAATAAAATTCTTCAAAGTTAATCATGAAGTAAAATAACTTCGTACTTAGCTGAGCTTCAACTTCATTAAAACTGTTCAAACGGCTGATGGAGCCCTAATAAGTTTTGTTCAAAGATATGACATCTTTGAAAATTTTCTGCAAATCTAACTCTATTATCTTTGATACTCTCTAATTGGATATAGCAATCTCTATTCATGTTGACTAGTGGATTGCATCCATGATAAGGTGCTGTAAACGTATCCTGTTGTCCCGAAATTAGCAAATCCAGGGACTGTAAGGGCTATTTTCACAGCAGTATTTAAGCCCTTCAGGCAAGTACAAAATACGTGTTTTGCCTTATATAAATATAAAACCACTTTGGGGAGTGAAAAATGGAGGTGGGGCGAGGGAATGGAATGAGCAACATTCTGACAGTATCAAATCATTAATGAGGGCACTGGTTTCTAAATTATTTACCGTGTATTCCATGTGCTCAACTGTTTTAGAATTGTTAATATTGAATGTGTTGTTTGTTATATACAAACATTTTCCTCTCTTTTACTTTCAGATATCCTTTTTGCAATATAATTTAATTACCGATGCTGTTTACTCTCAGGAGCTGTAAAAGTTTTTCTTCTTCTGCAAAGTAAAATCAGTGTTTTACAACAGAATATCCTCTTAGGAGAAGCTGTTGGTACTGTGTGGATGATGGAGAAGCATAAGGATGTAGTATTCATTTTCACAAACTGAGGTGAAGCAGGATAGGGGCCGGATGCTGTGCTCCCTCTCCTAGAGCCAGCTCGTTTTTCTTCCTTGGCTTCTCCCTCCTTTCTCCCTCCCTGCCCGGCCAGGGCAGCCGGGCGCTGTTCCAGTGCCCTCTCCTCTTTGGGAGCTGTTACTTTCAGGACCATCAGCTGTTCATCCTCTTTTTGGTGTCCCTTAAAGCAGCTTAAACAGCAGATACAGAAGTAGCATTTTGCCCTCTGCTGGGAAGCAGGGTCTGACAAGTCAGTGGTGTGAGCTGCTGTGCCAGCCATTCTGGGGGAGGAACTGCGCAGGTCTGGGGACACACTCAGCAGGCTGTGGATTTCTCTTCTGTGCTTCGTTTCCTCAGACGCTGCAGCAGCAGCCTAAGTTTGTATTTTCTTTCTCCTTAAGGATGATGTTTTTTCTCCCTTTTGATACTATTCCTTTTATATCAGTGTTGTCATTAGAAATCATCTGGCTGTTAGTCAGGCTCCCATGAAGTCCTTTGCCCCAGTCCCCTCTAACAATCTGAGAGCACTGAGCTGCTGGATCCTACTCTGCCACTGTTTTTATGGAACTGATTCGCAGTGTGGAAAATCAAACACAAAAAACAAGTGGAAATGGCCTGGTTTCTAGTTCTGATTTAGAAATAGGCAAAATACTTTTTGCATTTCTGGTGTAATTTCAGCTAAAGTTGTTGGAAGGATAATAAAGACTAGTTTGGGTTGGAAGGGGCATTTAAAGGTCATCTAGTCCACACCTGCCCTTAAAAGAGCAGGGACATCTTTAACTCAGTCAGGTTGCTCAGACCCCTGTCCAACCTGGCCTTGAATGTTTCCGGGGATGGGGCATCCACCACCTCTCTGGGCAACCCATTCCAGTGTTTCATCACCCTCACTGTAAACAATTTTCCTTATGTCTCATCTGAATCTGCCTTGTTTTAGTTTAAAACTGTTACCCCTTGTCCTATTGCCCTGCTAAAATGTTTGTCCCCATCTTTCTTTTAGCTCAGAAAGGAGCAGTTCAGTCTTCCTGGAGCCTTCTCCAGGCTGAGAGAAGCTTTATCCTCCTCAGTAGCTCTTGGGTGCTGTGGGGATCCTTCTTGTTACTGTGTTCGCATTTGATACGCCACGAAACACAAACTTCAGTCACTGTAACTGAACCGATTTAGTTTTTGTTTCTTACAAGTTGTCACTTTATCTGCAGCCCTGCCCCAAAGCGATATTTATTTTACTGTGTTTTTCTGAAGAAACTTCATTGCTTTAAGAGAAATATCCTATGAGCAGGAGACAAAATAAAGAACAGACCCATGTTACTTCCTTGATGGCTTGTGAAAATGCCAAATGTATGTTTTGATTTTCTGCCCAGCTGAAAAATCGTGTAGCTTTAATAACTTGAATTCCCCTATTATTCATGTTTATAGTTTTAATTAATGTCATTTTATGGAGCTTGGTGATTTTTAAAAAAAAACACTTATGAAAGTTGATTTAAAATCTATATGAAGCCACCTTTCCTTGAGAGCTTATGCTCTGTGTAACACACAAGTTGTGTACTTGTGAAATCAAGTTGCTTCATCTTTATAAACACCCCGTCACCCATATATTGAGTCTATGTTTTTGTTGTTGTTTATGTGTGGACATGTTTCCATGTGTATTATGAAAAAAAACCCACTTTTTTTTAATAGTTTAAGTGGTTTTGTCCCAACTCAGCTGCAAGCATTTTTCCATTACTGTTTTTTGAATCTTGAAGATAACACTGATAAAATTCTTGGTTATGACGGAGTACTGCAATGGGCCAATACAATGAATAATGGAGTGTCTTTATATCATTTATCTTCACATCAGACAATCCCGTGCCTTGTAACCTGTAGCATTTCTGTGGTGTGCACTCGGTTTCACTGGTTTAATAATTTGAGTGGTGAAGACTTAATCCTTCTTTGTTGTCTTCCAAAGTAAACTGTCAAGTAACAGTGATACTAAATCTACTCAGTCGTGAGATTCAGAGCTGGCTCTTTCTGCACAAAGCTGTATTGCAGGCATTGCTGAACACAGATTGGAGGCTGGAGAATCACAGTAGCTGTGAAACTAGCTCAGAGATTAGAATTTATTGCTGTTCAAAGACTAGCTTCCCTTTCTTTTTTCCTGAACGGGTGTTTTATGTGTTTTATCTCAATTCTGATTTCTCAGTTCTGTTAAGTGGAGGGTGTCAGCACAGCAGTGCCATACACAAATGTCTCCTCCTTGCTACATGACTCTTCCAAGGATATAGGAAATAGATGGAAACAATTGAGTAGGGGCTAAATATCATCTGCACATATGTAGGGCAGAGACATCAATTGTGGTGAGCAGAAGAGCTGTTTGAGCACTGAGGGACAGAGGCACAAATGGAGAAGGTAGTCAGCCTCCCCAAGCACCTCTCACGAATCGGTCAACAACTGTTGTAGTGAATGGCTCCTGCCGGCCTGTCCTAGCAACAGCCATGGTTAACCTGGCATAGATTAGGGATAGCAGTGCAGGAAGAGCGATTTTCACGTTGTCCTTTTACATAAACAAGCTGGAAAAAGGCCTGTTCAGGTGGCAGTAAAAACAGGTCACTTGTCTCCGTCCAGGGGGCCGTAGCTCGTTAGTGTGTGAGCAGGAGATGGCTTTACAAAATTACAGGTAATGTATGAGAGAAGTGATTGGTGAAAATAGAAATGGAGAGGAGATAAATGATGGGAATAGGGAACAAGGGAGGGTTGGGAAAAATATGAAGTGGAACCAAGATAAACTGACTTTTAGAGTTAAAGATGACAGAAATTACAGTAGCTATTCATCTCTGTAGCTTGGCTGAATGCAGAGGAGTGTAAAAGTTAAGGTCCTGTTAAAGGGCAGGTCAGCAGTGTGACTTCATCATTCTGTGCTCCTACTGCAGTACAAGGGCTTGAAAAAGGGAACAAGATGAACTAAAGGTACATGGGAACATAAAATCCTCCTTTTTCTCTGTAGAAAGACATTATGATGATTCAGCATGAAATACAGGCAGTAATGCGCACTGCTTTGAACTGGAGTTGTTTTATGTGTTTAAAACAGTTGCTGCATTAAAGGTGGATATCCCCAAAATTTAGACTGTCTCCATCCAGATGAAAATTATGTAATTGAATGAGATCTCTGCCCTATTTAGTGTCTCTTTTATCTGACAATGCCCTGTGTTGGCTGCTGTGAAGGAAAGTGTAAGAAAACCTACAACACCCAATTAGGGAGTCATGTGGCTGTACGTGGTATTTTTTCCGTCTCAGCTAAAGACTGGCTTCTGCCGCAAAGCATTTGGATTTCTATCCCTTCCACATCGGCTGAATTCTGTGCAACATAATACAGGATATTCTCGTTAGCTCTGTGAGTCTCAAAACCTTTTAAAATGCTGCAATACCAATTATCTTGTGCATCTGGATCTCTATTCTTTGTCTGTCTTCTAATACTCATTCATGTTGTGATAATTGTCTTGAGTTGGTCCCTGGCACGCTGCACTAAATGTGAGAAAATATAAGAATTACAGATAATTGTTAGATTAAAAAGAAAAAGAGCAAAGAACTTCTTTAATGTACAAAGGTTCTAGAGTACATTATCCTGCAAATTTCTAGCAGGTTACACTAAATCATCGTAAGAGTTTGTTCCTGTTAAAGTATGACAACTCGGTTAATTCCAGCATTTTCAGTTCAGAGAAATAACAACACACCAACCCTTCCTTTAAGGATCTGATTTTAGACCGGGTGCTTTTGTAGCATCTTGGGTAAATGGAATTATCTCCCCAATACAGTTGAGTCCTCACAGCATCTTTCTAACCAACAGAGACACACAGGATGTGGCAGCTTCCAGCTCTGCTGGAAAGTTGTGGGCTTGCATGTGAAAATCTTTCCATGTGGCTGTTGGAAAACAGACTCTGATGACCGGAGGGAGGGAGGTAGAAGCCAATGTTCGTGCATTCACCTGGGCTGAGGCAGCTCTCCATGGGAGTGCCCAGTGGAGTCCTGGCTCTTGTATGGGATTTCTCAGTCACACAAATATCTAGAGGATGCTTTGGTTTATTCTTGGTACTTGAAAAACCTCAATATTTTTGTCAATGATTTTAAGCATTAAAAATTGTACTCCTGCACTATCATTTGGATATTTCCAGTTGATATATTCAAAGGAAATGAACTCTCTTTGTTGCCAAGGAATATCTCCCTACTTGATGCTAATATTCCATACTAGTTGTATTCTTTTTTTAGTTTTGTCCTCCAGTTGTTCCTTACTGTAATGCCCACAGAGACCATACATCAGTGCTTAGCCCCCAGACACCCCTGCAGTTTGTCTGATGGCTGTCATTGAACTACAGGCAGCTTTAGAATGTCACATTTTTCTGTTAAGGAAAGTTGTTTTTCGTGGCAAAGTGTTTTAGGTACCCTTTTTCTCTATCACACTGAGCTGAAAGTGAAGTTCACATATACCTCAAACATTTGCCTGAGAATTAAAACGAGGGAGGAGCATATAGCTCTCTGTAGAGTAGGAGTTAAGAAGGAAAATAGGAGAAATGATAGTCACTGACTTCTTCTGATTTGCAGATAGTAGAGGGGTTTTATCTGAAATACTTAAGAGTAGGAATAAATGGGCTGAGTTTTTATCCAGGTTTCCAGCTATCTGGCTTACTAAATAAAGTGGAACTGACGAAGTATGGAATTGTTCTCCAAATATAAGAAGCCCTCAGAGTGCCTGAAAATATCAGTAGGAAAGTAAAAAGAGGTTAAAAATTTGGTGAGAATCATTAATGGAAATTGAGCAAACAGCTCTACCGTCAAGAGGGAAAAATTGTTTCATATTTGAGTGATGATGTGTATCCTAATAAAAGACATCTTTTCACACCCACCAGGAATAAGACATATTCTGTACTTTTATATCCCATCTTGTTTTGAGTAGGAAGAATATCTTTTTTAAGAAGAAAAATGTTTCGTTACAAAAATGAAAAGGAAAGAGGTTTTCCCACATGCTGGAGAAATTCATGAATCATTTCCATCAGAGTATGTACAAAAGCAGAGGAGCTGCCATAAGAGAAGGAACAGCTGAATTTTCCAATTGACCTTTGGCACAGAGATGATTTGGTCATGCTCTAACTAATTTTGTGTTTTTAATGATGGGGGAAAAATAAAAACCAGGGCCCCTTCATTAGCTGAAATGCTAAATATGTTGAGATATTTTCTGCTGAGTTTTAAAAAGGAAGAGTTAAAACTGCGATCAGAGACAACAGATCCAAGAGAGGTGACAAACAGGTGCCACGTCACACTACCTTTGCTCTGTAGTCTCGAGTGGGAGGAATATTTTTGCTGGATGGAAGGTGTGTGTGCAGGTGAGGAAGTTCATCTGAGAGAGGCGCAGCCTGCGGCTCTGAGTCACACAGGCAAAATCCCATTTTGAAACGCAGGTAAGATGCGTGACATGAAAGGGGAAGATGTCAGAGTGTAGGGTTGTTCTGGGAGGAACCTGGAGGATGCAAAGCGCTTAAAGAGCTTGTTGAAGTGAGTGGCAATCACTCTTTCATCTCCTCTCTTTTTTCTGGCATACTTCCTTCTTTCCCTGGTCCTGTCCTAGAACCCTTATCTGCAGCCTGTGGGCAGCAGCTTCCTCTGAGCCACCTGCCTTCACTTCTCGCTGCCTGTTGGGCAGCTGCAAAATGAGAGAGAAAAGGCACCACCTCATACCAGAGGGAAACACTGAATGGAGCCTGGATGGGCAGCAAGGAGGTGGCTCCCTGAGAAAAGCCATCGTTTGTGATTGTCCAGGGGCTCTCGGAACTCCAGCCTGTTCACTTGGATACAAGCAGGAGAGGAGCTGGGGTGGCTGCACTGCTCGCTGGCAGCGATGCTGGCAGCCGGCCGCGCTGTGCCTCGAGGCAGCACTGGGCATAGATATCCACACGGGTGGGGGGGCTGTTCCTGTGCTGTCGGTACCCACACCTTGGAGATGGACAAGAACATCATCTCTCTTGAAATACAGCAGTGTTTTGTATGAAGCTGGGTTCCAGTTTTCCAGCTGCAAGCTGCTGGCTAATTGGTTTCAGAACTTCTTGCCTTCTACTAGACTATTACGCAAGTGCTTTATTTCTTGTAATAGTTTCTTTCACCAAGTGATATTCATCACTATTCCTGTGCCTGACTTCACAAAAGACCCAACTGTTTGTCTGCAAGGGAGTATCCAAGAGCAGAGGAAATGGAGGGGTGGATGGATATGCACTTGTACCTGGCCTAAGAGTTAAACAGAATTATTTTTACAGATTTTGGAACAGAAGGACACACAACTTGAGGGATGTAGAGGAAGAGTGGTGGGCGAAGTACACCACCTCTCCCAGGTGACTAAAATAAGAAGCACCTAATTGTCCGACAGACAGAGATGCACTGGCGTTCTTATCTAACCTCTGCACTGCCAAAAATATGAAACCCAGAGAAGGGAGAGTCTCTAGCTGCAGCAAATGCTTGAATGGGAACTGTTTCTGTAAGGCAAGAAAACCTGAGAGGAGGCTGTTTGGAGTTATCACCAGCTAGAGACTGGTTTTATGAGCTCATCAGTAAGATGAGGCATTTCTCTAGGTAAATGAAGGCTCAGTCAACAGTTACTGTGATCCGGAATCTCTGAGGTAAGCAGAAGCCTGGGAACAAAATGATGCACTGCTCTTGTTTCCTTTCTTTGCAAACTGCTTGTCAGCTGAGTGGGAGAGGCAGCCAGGGATGGCTGAGGGAAGGGAAAATCTGTGCTTTGTTCTAACCCCTTGGCTCACTCTGTCTGGAACTTGCCCAGGTACCAACTTACTTTGGTGCCTTAAAAGAGGCTTCTTTTTCAAGGCCTTTCTGAGATTAGCTGATACAGTGTCATCCAAACCCACATACGTACAGATGAACCTCATTATTCCAGCAGGAACTTTCATGCAGTATTTTCCCTTGGTTTGACATGTTCACATGAAGATTTCAGGGGGTTGGTTTTTGTTTTAATGAATTACAAGACCTTTAAGAAGTGATACTTAATCCATATTTCATTGTAAGGAGCAGGTTTACTTAGTCCTTTAACAAATGGTACAATAAACTGTGCTTTTCATTTTAATGGTGTCCCAAGGAATGCATTAGTCTTTGAAGCTGAAATACTTTGACATCGGACTGGCTGATGAGTTGCTATGGTTTCAAGGGCAGTGTTAGTGCTAGAAAAAGACCACATCCCTGAGATGTGCACACGCAGTCCCGGGCTCCTATATATTTCATGACTGGAACGTAGGAAGTCGCCTTCCACATCAGTGCCCTCATCACGGGGCATAAGGGGAAATTGAAGGAAAATGTGCAACTGGATTCCTGTTGGTTAATAGCTCTTCCATCCAATTTGGGTAGAAACGCTGTGGATGTGGCAGTTTTCAGCACTTTGATGGAAAGATGGAAAGCTTGGGCCTCGTGTGAGCTCCCCGTGTTCGCAGGGGGAATGTCCAAGACAGGCGGAAATCAGAGTGGGAGGGAGAGGTTTCTCATTTTCATGTGGAATAGACTCAATGCAAGCCACATTTTATTTCCTGAAATGCTTTTTTTAACCTGCAAAAGGTGGCATGTTTTTATCAGGTACTGATCACAGCCTTGAAGTATTTGTGTATATATGCTTTCTCTGAAGAAGAAACAATACAGCCGGACTTTTTTAAAGCATAAAATAATTTTTAGTAAGCAAAAAATAGAGATATTAGAATCTTGCTTTACTTATCACTTAGGCATCTTTAACTAAAAATAGAACCCTAATCAGTTTCCCCTTGAGTCCTTCAGCTTGCAAGTAGGAAATAGATAATGGCTGGATGTTTAAAACAATACATTATTTCACATTATTTCTCAGTGCATCACAGGAATGTGAATTCCTCTGAGTTATATTTAATGCATCTACTTCTAGAAAATATATAGTAGCTTCACGGTGGATATTGAAATGAATCTCTGAAAGGAAGAATGATTTCCTTAAGTCTTAATGAGTGCCTTACTGATTTGTGATGAACAAACCCTCTCCTGTATAGCCTCTGTTTCTGGTGAAACAGGTACAGTTACCATGGGTGATGCTGTTCCATTGTCCTCCAGTGTTTCAGTTCCTTTCTCAGTATAGCCCAGGACGCTTTAGAACACCTGCTGACACTTGGAGCTGTGCTTCACTTCTCCCTGTGCCACACAAACCTTTCCCTCTTCTCCCGGGTAAAACAGCACAGCTGTCCTCTGCAGGCCTCAGAAATGGGTCCCAGCTTGGTGCCCTGTCAACCCTGGGCCTGGGAATTCTCCTGCATATCTGGTTCTTCTCTAGAAGCTGAGAGGTTATCAGGACTTGGTGGGTTCACAGAAACAGTGGGAGGTCCCATGGTCCTCTTATTTTTCCTGAATTACTTGATTTTTTTGAAGGGTCTTGACCCTCCTTCCTTCACCTCTGTTTTTCAGTCTTTTTGTCGCCGTTGGGGCGGCCACGGCACACATGGACAGTGCCTCGGATGAAGGGCAAAAAGCCATTTATTAAACCAAGCAGCCTCTTTTAAACACCTTTTGTATGTTATCATTGGTGTTACACATTCACTGGCTGCTGAGCTACTGCAACAGACTCATTGGCCATTATTAGCCACAACATACCTCCACTGGCTACCTATGGCATCAGCGTTCAAGCACTCAGAAAAATAACAGGTGTGGATATGGTGCTGGTTTTCTCCTTGTATTGTTTAACTTTTCTTGCTTCTGTTGATATTACATTCTCATGGGTAAAAACTAATTGTTTTTCTTCTCACGGACTTTTCTCACAGTCCTTCTCTAGCCGAAGTAACAGGCCTGAGCCATAATTTTACAAAGGCAGCAAGGCCTTCATTTGATAAGGTTTTACTTAAATGCCACAATTTTAACATCTGACTTTTCACAAAAAAAGTAACCTGTAATTTTAGAAGTAATGATTTGATCCTTAATGAGTTTACTGATGTGTAATCATCCAGCAGGATGAAGGGGAACGACTTGCAAATGAGCAGTGTTCATCTAGAAATTCAGCCTTCTCACCAAAGTGTTCAAGGGAGGAAACAGTGCCAGAGGAGTTCCCGAGACTTTGAATTCAGGGATTTCAAACTCAGAACAGCTGTATGTACACTGAGGCTTTTCTGTTCATTTGTCATCTATCTAACAAGCTCATGGCACATATGTATATTTGCTTGTGAATTGCAAGGAAATGTTTTGGAAGTCTATAGGGAATCCAGTTAATCAATTTGATTCATTGCAGTACTTATTAGCCATGATGGCTCAGCCTCTGAAGGTTTGCCATTTTCTGTCAGTAACGTTCAGTGTAGTCTAAGCCAAAATTGTTGAAATTAATATCTTAACTTTTATTACCCAAAGAAACTGTCAGACTTCTCTAATGATTTCAGATGGAGTGACACCACTTTTTAATTTTTTTTTTTTAATTTAATTTTGTTCAGCTGAAATCCATAGTGCAGGCGTATACAACTTGTGGTAAGGGGGAAATATTAGCTAAGGTCTGGGTCCTGCCCAAATCTTGTGTGGCCATTTAGGTAATTTTAAATTTTTTTTTCCCTTCTCCAACTGCTACTTAACAGCTTGTAAAGATCTTTTGAAACTCTATTACTTTATGCATTAGAGATTTGCCTGCTTCCACCCTCCCCCTTTTGGGATTCTGTGAGGCTTTTTTCTTGTATGCTGTGCCAACAGCAGATTTTGCCTGAGTATTCTTTTTCTCATTAACATCAATTGAAGTGAGACATCAGAAATCCAGGACCATTTGCAGTGACAGGACAGTGCCAATGCTCTTCCTTTCATAACCCATAGGAATAAAACTATGCAAAGCATCATTTCATTATTCACATTATGATAGCCTGCATAAATTACAAATCATAAGCTAGGGGAAAAAAATCATGATATACTTTATCAAACACCCGAAGTTCAAATTTTGAGAGGGAATATGAGAAAGAATTTTTAAAAATTAAAATAAGTGGGTTGTGGACATGTCTGTTTTCCTTTGTTAATAATTTAATCACAATGAGTTATCCTCCTTTGGCAAGTGAGGGCCCATGCCAGGCCATGTATTTCTTTGCTGCTTTACAGCAGGTGTGTACTGAAAATCATACTCTTGGTTTGGTTTGGTTTTTTTCTCATAGTGGTGAAATACTGAAGGCATAGGGTTGAAATTGTTACAGTGAAGGCTGTATAAAGGATACTGAGGAGGTGAAATCCCCCAGCACATCGTGCCCCTCAGCCCTACTGAACTGAGCAAAATGCCCAGCACACACTTTGCAGTGCCAGGACCTTTGTGTGTGCCATGAAAAACACATCCTTTCTTCTTGAACTGAACTATGTACAATGGCTTCTAAAAATCTAATTCTTTATGGAGAAATAATCCGTCACCTGTCTGTGGTTTAATTTTAAAGCTCACTGTATTTTTTGGCTTATTTCACTGTCTTCAGTTTTTATGTGAAGACCTCTAAAGAGAGAAAATACAAGGATAAAGTGAGTACTGTGAGCATTGGTCTTGTTTTCATTAGGTAAAACATTTTGTGTTGATTAATGAGGCAAAATCCCATTTAATTCTGTGGAAAGACATATTGTAGTTATACTGAGAGTATCCATGCCCTTTTTTGTTGGATTTTGGCCCACAGGAGCAGAATAAAGCCTTTTCCCTCATGGAGACCAGGCAGAGGAGTCTCTGTGAGAGCTCAAAGCCTCTCAGTTTTTGTGCACCTTGGTGTTTGAACTGGTGTCTGAGGTTGGGATGCAGCGATAGCTGAGGGGTGTGACAGCAGGCTGTGCTCTGCCCTGTACCCAGGCTGCAAGAACCTGCTGATTAGGCAGGTGATAAATACGTTTCCTGGCTTAAGGTCTTAAGTCTTGCCACCTTTTCAAGTTACAGAAATCATGAGGGGGGCTTTTTTTTGAGAAAATTAGTAAGAAAAGAAAAAAGAGCTGTTGATCTTTAGCTATCCCCTTGGATCAGGGTCATCATCTCTGTAATTAAGCACTTTGGTTTTGTGGTGGAGAGGGACCTTGTTATAAAGTAAGGTATTTAGGAAAACTAAAGATGTTAAAGTAAGAGCTGAAGTTCAACGCTTGTCAGAATTTTTGTTCGATAGAAACTGATAGAACTTACTGACTTTGAGACTTAGTAAAAACCCAGACCCACTAAAAAGCCAAACCTGTGTGATTTTGCTAATTTTCCTAGCTGCCTGAATAAGAGTTCTGTGGAGAATGACAATCTGAAATCTGACTGGGGAATGGGAGGCTTCTTTTTTTCTTTTCTTTGTGGGTCATGAGCAGCAAGTGTGGGTTTTGAAATTACAGATAGGGCAGATAGAAAGCCTGAGATGCATTCATTCAAAGGTGTGATTTAATAAGCACATGATTCCTTGCTATTCCTAAGAAGAAATTAACTTTAATAAAAAGAAAAGATCAGCATATTGTTTAATTGAGGGGCAACCCAGAAAAATAACCATTTCCATCAAATTTAGGATGTAAAGGAGCTTGATATTGCATCTTTTCTAGATTAATGAAACATACCACATTTGCAAAGTGGCATTTCAGGGTGGTTGCAAGACAAATTCAGCACGTTTAAGGGAAAGGGATTTCATCCCTTCCCGCATGCAAATGACCCAAAGTGGCACTGTTCATAGATCCCTTTCTTTGTGTGCCAACTTTCTGGGACACAGGTTTCCAATGTGGCTGGAGCCAAGAGTCAATGAATGTGATAGGAATTGGAATGTCCTACTTAATATCCAGTACCTATTAGTTTGTGCTTGTGCAGAGCCACTCACGGGAGTCTTCAGGAAGTGTGCAAGTTGTTTACAGCAACAGCAACAAATCTCCTCAAGATGGAGGAAAATAAAGGACATTTAACAGTCACTTCACATAGTTGTTTTTAGATTGAAGTAAAATTCAGTATTAAAGATTAAAACAAAGCCAAAACATAACCAAAGGCAGTGTTACTGTAACTCTAAATGTCATACATCCCTTACAGAAAGTATCTCTCAGATTAATTATGGAACCCCTGGATTCCAAGAGATCGGTTATGGAGGCAGGAGGGATGGCCCTCCAGGGGGAAATGTAAAGATGTTTCATGCCAGCAATAAGAAAATTGTTAGGCAAAATAATTGCTTAGGAGAGGCTTTTAAAAAATAAAATAAAATATAGGGAAGTCATCAGCATGGAGTCAGAAGGAAAATGAGAAGATGACCTGAATGCTGTTTAAAGAATTAGTGGAAAAATAGAGAGGGCTTAGTATGGTTGTGTCTGAAATGGATGGATAGTTTCAAAGATTTTGCTCGGCCCTCTTCTGGAGTTACCTCGAAGTGCTTCAGAGGTTTGGGGCTTTTTCCCCCTGTAACGTAGCAGGAGTAGCTTGTTGCTGATGTCTGACCTGCAAACAATACCAGGGCTGCATTCCATTTTGCTGGCCCCTGTTTTGTCTGCTGTCCAGCTTGAGCAGCCCAGCTGGCCTTTACCATTCCAGGTACCACAGTTCTTGGGGTCCTTGGAATATAAAACGATTGTCAGGCTGGGGTGAGGTATCATCACCATGGAAGCTATTGTCTCTGAGATATATTCTGATATAAATATAAGGTAAAGTTTGCAAAATGCTGCATGTTATAGTCAGGAATGTTAGAATAGATGTACCTCTGTCCTTTACATTCCTTTTCAGGTATTGTTTCTTACTTTCATGGTCAAAATTATATTTAAATACTTTGATCTTACTCTGTTCTTTTAAAATCTAGAAAAATAATGAATTTAACTATTTTCAAGCATGTACAAGCACGTGACAGAATAGCTTGTGTAGATTTGTGCTTAGGCTTAGGGCCGTGTCAAGGGTCAGGTCTGTGCTAGAGCTGGCTGCTGCCAGGGGTATGGAGGAGCTGCAGCAGCCTTGGCTGCCTGGGCCCAGCAGTGGGAGGAGGGGGAAACACAACGAGTTACCTTTTGCTACCAGAAGCATTGATTTGCCAGGTTTGAGTTACCTTTTGCTACCAGAAGCATTGATTTGCCAGGTTTGCTGGAAACTGGAGTTGTTACCTTGTTAGGTGCAAGAGGAGTGTTATTTCCTAGTCTGTGTGCTGCCACTTTGGACCATTTCTGCAGTCAGGATGTCTCTCCAGCCTTGGCCTGTTTCTTGAACCTCTCTTCTTTGCCTCCTACACTCAGATATCTGTGGGGCTTCCTTCTGCTCCTCCAGGGTACAAGGGTACGTGCTGTGAGAGGGCAAGAAGTGTCACCTCCTTGTTCTCACTTCTGCTGTGCCAGTGTGCTGCAGTACTTTTAAGGGCAGACGGGAGGAGGTGTCAGTTTTTCCATAGTTTTAGGATGGTGCTGTGTCAGGTTCTGGAGACTGGACTTACTCAGTGCTGGGGGTGAGGCTGGAACTGTAAAGGCCCATAAAGTGTGAGCTTCTCTTCTGGTTTTGGGGTGCTTAAGTTTTGGTCAATTTGTGTGAAGTTTCATCACTCTCTGGGAGCAGATTTTCTATACTTTTTACCTGAGGGACGTCCTTAACATAATTTTTTAGCTCTGAGCAGCTGAAATGGAATCACAATTTGAGCTGTAAATGTAGCTGCCTGCTTGGTCTGTAACTCACACCTGATTCCATTCCTTTTACCTTTGGCAGCACATCAGGCCCTCTTCTGTTCCTACAGCTTGTGTTGCCAGTCCCTTTTCTTTGCCTTCACCTGTTTCTTTTGGTTGGGTTTTTTTTTTTTTTTTTTTTTTTTTTTTTTTTTTTTTTTTTTTTTTTTTTTTTTTTTTTTTTTTTTTTTTTTNTTTTTTTTTTTTTTGTTTTTTTTTTTTTTTTTTTTTTTTTTTTTTTTTTTTTTTCCCTTTTAGTGCTATCTAGTTCCTGGAAGAGCTGCATCCATGTGTGTTAGCAGCATATGGAGAGGAGTATAACTGTGGTAAGGCAGAAAGAAAAAGAAAAGCAGAGTACTTCTACAGGAGATCTTAGTGTTTATTGAGCAGGAATGATGGTTGTCAAGGTAAAGGGTAAATGACACTGAGGCAAATAGAGGACGTAATCTGGGGAGCCAGGGCTGCATAATGGCCTTGGTGCTATAGAAGAGTGGAATACCCATTGCACAGCCAATCTATTTTACCTTGAAATTTAGTCTATCAGATATCATATCATAAAAAGCAAAAGTGTGGTATTTGGACTTGGCTTAAGCATTTCCGATTCCTTCTCAGCTGACTGGTACGCATCAGCCAGTTCAGTCAGCATGTTTGCCTAGGAGCAGCCTTTAATTTGCAAATTCATGGCTGTCAACATGTCCTTCCTTCATTCCAGGAGTGAATGTAGATGCAGTAGGCTGCCTTGGATCCTCATCAGAAAGTGCTGCTTTGTGATGATGCTCAGACACATCAGTGTCGTAGGCAAGGGCGGTGTGGGAACACAGGAGCTGGAACCTGCTGCAGCTGGGGGAGCGTGAGCTCATTCAGGCTTCATGTATAAACTGGCCACCAAATGGTGGAGATGGAACGAAGTTCAGAGACTCCCAGCCTGTTTTCCTGGTGCTGCAGGATAAAGCTTGGTGTGCCTGGCATGGAGCCGCAGAAACACTGTGTGTTTCCCCACTCACCAGGCGCTGCGTGGGGCTCTGGGCAGGTTACAGAGTTTGTGGCACAGTGGTTTGATACAGTCTGGCAAATTCTGCTTGTATTTTCTGCTGGCTGCTCTGTTCCAGTGGTCTGTGAGCACTGGCAAAACCTCCTTGCAGGAAAGGGAGGAGACTTGGAGAGTTCTAGATCTTTAATTTTTCAAAGCGTTGCGACGCAAACCCGCAAGTGATGGTTTCATCTGCGTTTTGCACATAACCTGGTTTATGACTCTCAAATTGGTTTCTACAGGGCTCAGGATAAAAGGCCGGAAGAGCTTTTTCAGCAAGTGTTCCTGAGCTTGATGTGCGGGGCTGACTGGAAAAAAGAACAGAATTTTGTGTTTGAAATGGTTGACAGAAAAAAATAAAGCCCTTGCAAACCTCTCTGCTGCAAAGAGAAATACGGCATGTGGCGATTGACAGATTTACGTATCCAGATAAAATCTTCCACTTTTCCAAAAGCAGAACTTTCTCTTTATGCAATGTTAGTTTCAAAGCTTCCAGCTCCTGCTGTGCCTAATGGCAGGTATGTTTCCAGCTACTTCCTTTTCATGCCTGAAAATGGGATCATTCTCAGGTCTCCTCATTGTCATCTGGTAGCTATTCCCTTTCACTAATTTCCCCAAATGAGTTGTGGCCCACTCCGAAGGCTACAGGATTCATTAGAGTGAAGAATAATAAGAATGTCCTTGGTGTTCGAACAGGAAGAAAAGATCCCAAAGGCTGCCAGAGATAAAGATCACCCACTGAAAGGATAAAAATGAACAATGCTTCTTGCAGGGAACCTAAAAATACAATACTCGGCTCTCGCACAGGGTTTAGTTACTGAAATAACAACTGGATTGTACAGTCCTGGGATTATTTTGGTCTCAAGAAAGTATTGAGTCTTGCAAGTTTTAAACAAAATGCATATCAGGGAAAACATGGGTTCAAGTCTAAACCATACCCACTGTTCTGGGGTTAGTCTGGGTTTATGTGTGTCAAGGTGTGCGGCTGGAACTTAAGAGATCCTTTTTCAATACTTAACTCTTCAACAAACTTCTTCAGTAGCTTTGGATTGATTGGTTAATGTTTTTATGCCTGTTTGCTCTTGGCAAGTTTTTTGAACGTGAGATGGAAGTGACCCTGAGTTTCTGCTTGAGAAAGTGGACTATGGGTGTGGTTGGCTGCTGTGTTTTTTGGAGTTTAGTGTTGTCGGTAAGACATGTCAAACCAAGTTGAGTACACTGGGAAGTTTGTGACATTTGTCAGGCCAATTACTGTTGCCTTAAACACAGTATTTATTATGTGAACCTCTGCTTCAGTCCCTTGCCAAGTGGTAGTTCTGCATTAATAATTAAACTTTCCTTTCTCTGCTGTAACATGAATATGTATGCATGGTACATGTACACGTATGTAGAAATGACATCTGGCAAATGGATCCTGCCTGCTGCAGTCCAGTTTATAAGGCACTGTAAAGAGGCACAGCTCTGTGTTTATTTTACTGTGTATCGAAACACACCATTTCCTGTGGTGCCAATGTTTTTGAGTCCTGCTTCAGATCATAGAGCTGGAGGAGAAAGAAGAAAAGAGGCAGCTTTTACAACTGCAGTCAGTGCAACTAATTGTTCCTACTAGGTAAGGATGCATCCCTTTTACTCGCTCTCTGATGATGGCTTTTTGTTTCTAGCTACAAGCAAATCTAATTTGCAAATGAAAAATTTCATTATAGCAGGAGTTGCCTGCAAGGGAATTAAAGGAGGCACATTCAAAAGAATTCAGCAGATTGTAAAACTGCTTCTTAAAGAATGGATTTACGACCCCAATTCACAATTAAAATAGCAATTGCTTTTAAGTGGTACCTATTATTTTTAAAAGGTTAGATATATCGACAATAGAATTTTAAGGGAATAAGGCAGCTTGTGAGCAGAACCTGTGGTAGGTAATTGGCAAAGCTCACTTAATATTTTTTGTTTGTTATCCAAGAGCTATTCACGATGCCACTGTAACAGTATGTTGTTGGTACAACAGAGCTGACAGTTTTCTGAGATGAAAAGGAAGAGAATGGAATTAATCACACAAACTTCATCATCCAGTCTGGCATAACTGAAAGTGAGTTCTGCTATACTTGAACTATTTTAAATAACTTCATGTTTTATTAATACAGTTTTTTTTCTGTTAACCTCTTCAGCGCTTTCTGTCCAGAGTTGCTCTGTGACTTCTTGTCCTTTGCAAGGCCGTCTCTGATCTGTGGCCAGCCTTGGCTTGTCCTGGCTGTTGTGCACAGTCAGGAGGAGTGCTGGCAGTGCCACGTGTGTCCGTCAGGTCACACACTCGATGCCATGCCCAGGCTGGAAATGGGGGAGTGTCAGAGCTGGATGTTCCTGGCTGGGGTGGAGATGCTCCTGCTGCCCATCTGGGCAGCTCCCCCTCCCTGGCCTGGAGTGTGCAGAATGGCTGGTGCTTTAGTATTGCCTGCCAGGAGCTAGAATGTTTGCACATTGTTTTTTTCTTTTGTCCACAGAATGGCTAAGAGAAATAGAAAACTGTCACTGCTTTGTGCTGTGGTGCCTGTTTTAACCTTCATTCCAGAAAAACTAAGAAACATGCAAAAGAGCCATATTATTGAGAAACATTTATCCTCTTAAAAATACCATATGTTTTAGGAATTTCTTAAATTTGATATAAATGTGACTACATAAAAATAAGCTTGCGGTTGTGTTTGAAGACACTGGCAGTGTCCTTGTTCAGAAGAGACAAAATAATTTTCAGTATATTTTTCTCAAGCCTGCTTATTATCCGAGTGTTCTGATACTGTCTGCTTTGTTTGACATTGTGCAGAAAGTTCGTAGCAGACCTCAGGAATCCTGTGTCTCTTGAGAAGGAAGAAAAGAGAGAGTACTAGGGATCAAAATTTTCTTGGATTTTAACTTGGGCATTCATTGTGGTTTTGCACTGTTTTTTACCTCTTCTGTTACATACTCAGAGGCCGTGTTTTGTGTCCCTTGTTGCATAAGGTTTTCTCAGGTAAGGAATGGTGTCCTCTTTTTCTTTTTTAGTTCAGTGAGTTATCATTTAACCTGTAAATGCTACAGTTTGGCAATATTTTGATATGTTGACCTCCTCAAGAGTGAAAGTGAAGTGTTTGCAGAAAGGTAGCATTGGTAGCTTCCAAGGAAATTGCCCAGGCTCAGATCTTTTACATATTTAATGTCAAGCCATGGATGTCTTTGTGCAGAGGACACAAAATGCTGGTCTTGCATTAGCTTGTAAATCACACTTTCCTCAAAGGATCACTTTGATTCCTTTCACTGTCTTTCCATTGAAGTTGCAAATTGCATCCACTGTGATGTAACCTTGGTATGTTGGATATTTGCCCTGAACCTATTATGAATTTATATTTCCATCTGGAGTTTGGGTTTGCATTACGAGACAGCGGAGGCTGGATGCAGCAGTTCAGTCAGGGAGGAGTGGAGGCACCCTGAAACCGTGAGCTCTGAGCTCAGGGTGTGTGGGGTACACCTGGTGATACCAAGGAGCCTTCCACAGCTGTGCATTGCTGCTTTTT
Organism: Ifrita kowaldi; assembly: GCA_013398055.1. Taxonomy (NCBI): domain Eukaryota; kingdom Metazoa; phylum Chordata; class Aves; order Passeriformes; family Cinclosomatidae; genus Ifrita; species Ifrita kowaldi. The sequence continues at coordinate 581,928 of VZRS01003569.1, forward strand.
TCAGGGTTTGGCATGATTTCTGTGTCTCAGGAACAAAAAATACATGCAGACAGAGGAGGAAATGGGTGTTTGAAATGTTCTATCGAGAAAGTCAAACGTTCAGCTGCTGCACTTCTTGCGAACAGATGCACATGTGTTCCTCCTCCACATGTGAGATACAGTCTGTAATGAAGCCACGATTTTGTCTGATTACAATGTGCAAAATTTTATCATTGTTTTGAGAAGTTTTTACCTTTAGTTCACCTTTTACAGGTTAAGAAAAGACTCATTTTAGAAAGGATTCAGACTTACAGTAAGTTTTAGTTTGGTTTAAAATCCTATCCTGTTTTTTAGATAATGTATTTCTTTAAAGAAGAGAATGTGGAGTTGTGATAAATTGCTCTAAGCTAGGAACTACTTTTATATACATCACATATCTGTAGCTTGATACAGAGCTTTCTGTAAAGACAGAGAGAAAAATACTGGTGGTTGACACTGTCCTAGAATAGTCAGTAGAAACAGACCTGGTCACTCCTCTTGAGAAATCCCGGTTTTACAAGAGCTGTGTTCTAGGCTAACATTGTACCTTATTTAATGTGGAATTGCAGTAGGAGCCCACAAGGAGAGTGCCGTTGGATTGCCTGCTCCTGCAGTTACTGTGCTGGCACTGTGTTCTAGGACCTGTTCTAATGAAAACAAGTGTTCTTTATTCACAGATTATATTTCACGGACTGTGGCTTGGGTTTTGGCAATGAGATTTCATGGTCTGTATGTGGTCTGAGGGACCTCACTTTTGAGAAACCAGGAAAGATATTTAACCTGACCTTACGTAAACTGCTGTCACGTGCCATAGGCGCGACCATGTCCGAGGTGGGACAGCGAGCATTTCAAATGAATATTTAGAAAAACCCGTCTGATTTCCAGACACTGAAATCTCTTGGATTTCAGCACTGGCATGCTCCTTTGCTGGAAAGCTGAACCTGACTTTCTCTCTCCTCTTGCCTTTGAGCTGCACTTCTCCAGTCAGTGATTGTTCCTAGTGCCACTGTCGCTTTAGTTTTTCTTGACTGTCTTTTTGCTCATTTATCTTATTATAGTGCTTTAAGTATGACTAGTCAATTTGCTTCTTTATGTGATGTGGAAATGTTTCATCTCTGCTTTACAAACACTGACAGTGCTTTTTGGCACAGGGATTGCCAGCCAGGCTATTTTTTCAGACTCTTTAGAGGCAGCGAAGTTTTGAAACAAAAGTTTTCTTTTTTCATAGACTCTGAACTTTCCGATTACAAATCACTTTCTACATGCTAATAAGCTTAGATAAGCAGAGTACGTGTTAACACTGTTGTACAGATGGGGGAACCGAGATACGGGAACATTAAGAAACTTGCTTGAGGAAGTCTGTGGGAGCTGACCTTATTCTGCGAGAGACCCACGCACCATCCTTTTTCTTGTCAGATTCTTTCTTTTTACTTAAGCCCCTCCCTCCAAGAAGTCGTTGGTACATAAAAAGCTCTTTCGGATTCTATGTGTCTATATTTACCTACAGCTATGGTAATTTATTACACGGCATTCCATGTGGGACTGCACTGCTCAGTCAATCGCAGAGCGTTTTCCAGTTTTAGAAAGCAAGGGCTGCTTTGCTGGTGATCTGGCAAGCTGCAGTTCGGAGGCAACTGCACCAGGAAGTGAGTTCTGCAAAAAGTACAGCGGGTGTGTGGTGTGGAGCTGACTTGCATAAAGAAAGTGTTCCTTCACCTCAAGTACCCTGCAGGTCGTGAGCCTGCCTGTGCTGAGCTGCACACTCTGTCCTCATCTTTAAATAAGAATCTCCAGTGTTTGGTACGGAGGAGAAACTCTCCTGCAGGAGTGGATGTATGGAGTTAAACAGTATAGGGAACTAGACATTTACTATTACCATGGCAACTTCAGATGATGATTTATTAAGCCATATTTTTTTCCACAGTGGAGACTATGCATTTTTGTTGGTTTGAGCTCTCCAGAGACTGTTCCTTGCCACTCCCTAATGTGTCCTTTTCTCTCATCCAATTCTTTGCTTCTCCTTGCTGGAATTACAGAATAATGGAAATGTGTTTGTAGCAACCTTTTTGTCAGGCAGAGGAAGCTTGGTACAGTTTATGGCTTTATTAATAAATACACTACTGCTGGTTACCACCTTGGACTGGGACACAATTCCAATGACTGGCATAGCAATTGGGAGCAAAGGCAGCACCAGGGAGAGGGCTTCTCAAGGGCTAAAAGAGCACAAGACTCTGCAGGAAGGCGGGGGGAGGGCTTTTGGCCTGGCTAGGCTCTGTCTATTGATCTTTAACTCTCCCTGTTGCTTTCATTCCTCTGTGACCATCCCTTCCTGCTCTTGACCCTGCAGTGGTTGTTTCCATAGTCACCCCCAGCTGCCAGTTCCGTGCCATTCTTCCTACAAGCGTGCCAGAGCTGTTGGAGCTGCGCTGCCTCTGTGGTGTCCGTGACCCGCTCTGCTGATGTAGCTCAGCGGAACTTGGCCAGTTTGGCTAAATCTGCCGGTTTTGTAGTGCTAAGGGGTTTGCAGAGCGAGGGCCTCGATGACTTCTGTGCCCATGGTGGCATTTGCCAGCCCTGTGGTGTGTCAGTTCTGGAGCAGGGGCAGCAGCGGGCTCCGTGGCCGCCTGCACCCAGCACACTGCGGCTGTTCGGGGCCTGCTCTGCAGCCAGGCGAGCCGGCTTTGTTCAGCCTTTGGAATGCCAGCTCCATATAGCCCTGGGTAAAGGCTCCAGATGCAAATACAGGGGACTCGATAAATTATTCATTTTCGAGCTGCGGAGACATAGTTTGAAAATCTTGAGGATGATGGTAACCAGGTCCAAGCAAACAAAAGGAATGGAGCCGTTTCTGAATATAGAATCATGAAATGAATCTTTGGAGCAGAAAAGCTCTCTCAAATATCTGTCATCTTATCATGCATCTGTCTTTATGAGCAGATAGTGATTTTTATGGCTCTAACCTCTAACAACACTAATCCTCATGTAATCATTGCTTATTTCAAGTCCTTGTGTCAGTGGGTTGGGGTTTTATTTGTTTTCATTCTTTGAAGTACAGAAATGTCCTCGGGATTCTTAAATAATATAGTTGTGATACATCTCAATGTGTAGACTACTTGTCCCCTACCAGTTTCTGCTGGGTACTTGCCTTTCCCCAGTCAGATTTATTCATGTGGTGCAGTTTCATTATCATTTGGCCATATTTGTGATATTCTTTTTTTACTTGATTAAATCATTCATGATGGACTTCCTAATGTGATAATTATGTAATTATATGTTCGTGTATTTCAGTATTGATTGCATAAGTGTATAAATAGCTAATGCATAGCTTTGTTCTTCAATTAATACACCCCTGAGTTAACTCCACCAGAAAGAGAATACATACCCACAGACCTGTGTAGCATGTAAATTGTATTCTTCCTGTAACGGCTTTCAAGTTATTTCGGCTTGTTTTACGAGAGCAGGGCCCACAGCCCTTCTCTGGGGGAACACTCTGCCTAGTTTTGTTTTTTTCTCCTGGGAAATCTGGACTGCACTCTTCTAAGGCAGGGGTATTTTCCTGGCTTTTTCTAAAGCATTTTATAAAGTACCTGAACGTAAATCATAAGTCTAACAGCATTAATGGTCAACATGCTCTGAGCATGTGGATCAAAGCCTTGCTAATATTCCTCAGTTTAGCAACATAAGGATATCTCTATGTAGGGCGTTTCTTGAAGTTTACACACGTGATTACACCTCAACGAGTGGCTTTAGTTGTGAAGGACTGTCTGAGGTACAATGCTACTTCAGTTGTGGTAACATCCCTTTGCATCCTACGAGTATTATTCCACACTGGTATTTTTTAAATTGAAGACTTAGTGTGGAGGAGGAAAATACCATATTTTCAAAGTCTTGACTGTATAATAAAAAAAGGTTTCTAAACAACATAAATTTCACTCTCACATCTACCCCCAAAAAATAATTCTGTCGTGCTGGACAGAGTTTTTAGGAAACATTTTTCATTTTCAGCTGAACTGTGCTCCTTGCTATTGTGTGTGCTTGCAGCTGTCACACAGTTCTATTGTTTGACCTGTGCTGCTAAAATAATTCATCGCTCAGTGCTCATTGCCAAAAGACGGTCATATATATCTCCCAGCAGCACTCATAAATTTACCTGCCTTTTGGATTTTGAGATAGAACACAAGTTTGAAAGTTTGTTTGTTAGCTCTTGCTGTTGCCCCATAGAAATGAGGTGCAGTAGAAGAGCTAAAATCTGATCACAGACTGAAGTTGAAAATTCCTGTTGTTGTTGCTTTTAGGGAAGTCAGTATATTGCAGTGATGATACAAAAACCCACTCTGCCCAACTCACCAGCTGCTGCAGGGACACTTTCTGTAATTCAGTGCCTATTGGGCACATCAGAGATTTGATTCTGGCTCCTCTTAGGCATCAGTATATATGCCTGGTGAAAAAAAGTCTGTGCTAAAAGTCTAGGAAGACGGAGAAGCAGGAAACAGGACAATTCATTGGCTGCCTTTGCATTTTAAAATCGTTTTCTGCTTGACAACCTGAATGAACTCCCTGGGTAACAAAGTATCTTTAACAATAACAAAGAGAAATAAAAAAAAAATCTTTAATAATAAAAAGAAAAGATTAAGGAAAACCCAAACAAACCCAAATACCGCAGACCACACAGGAACCCCAGAGAATCACTGGCTGGACTTCGCAGCAGGGTAGCTGCAGTCTGGATGTTATTATCGTGTCAGAGCAGTCCCCTGGGAACTGCTGCTGCAAACTCAGAGGTGCCTGTGGAGAATTCAGGTAGCCAGGAAGGAGGAGGGGGGAAAAAAACAGGAAAAAACCAAAACAAACCCCGGTCCCATAAACAGATTGTTAAAACTGGTGACAGAGAAAAACCCTGCAAGCACGAAAGTCTGTATTTGGCACTTCTGCATCTCTCATAGATTTCAGAAGGGAACTTTTATAGTTATCTAATCTGACTTTGGTTTACCACCAGCCAGAAACTTTTGTTCTGTAGATCCATAGATTTTTCTCTCCACCTTTGGGACTTCCATATGATTTGGTGGTGTTGAAACTCTTGCTGTAAGCAGCACCTCTGGCCACTGTGCTGCAGGTGCTGAACAGATAGTGGAAATTTCAGAAAGATGGGTTGCTTCAGCAGTATTTCCATGAAACTGGAAATCCACTGAAAGAATTGAGTATAATAAAGGAAGTTCACTGCAAAACTGGGCAGCCTGTATCCTGGTGCAGAACTCGTAGGCATCTGGCTTCGGGAGCATCCTCAACTTTCCTGCAAACAAGTCCCATTCTCCACATGGGGAGCACAGTGCTCGCAGCAGGTAACAGAGACAGGCTAACTCTTGGAATGCCTTTTGGGTTCCTTGTGTGACACAACAGCCTCATGGCATAAAGCTGGGCCCCATCTAAGCGAGGGTGAAAAGATCAGTTCAGGGATGGAACAAATTTTGCTTTGCATTGGCGACATAATGTGGGATTAGTGAGGCAGTCCTGGGGGCTGTCTCAGTGCTGTTCTCCAGGAGGGCACTCAGTGCACGGTTACTGGTTTGGAACGTGGCTTATCTGGCCTTATGAGGAACTGCCCCCTTGGGGATGCTCGGAATTGTCAAGGCCTGGAGAGGGAAGCGTGTTCTGGAGCAAAGCAAGTCCTCAGTCCCTTCCAGATGGAATGCAGGAATACCAAGTGACTTGGCAGATACCTGTTAGTCATGGCCAGTTTCTCCAGTGTCATGAGCCCAGTTGAATTAATTACAGGCATGCTTTTGAATCCTGCAGATGAAATGCTGAAACTCACCACAAATGGCAAGATATTTTCCAGTGTTTGGAGGGGAACAAGAATTTTGCCCCAAACTTCTTTTTTTTTTTCCCAATAAGGACTTTTTTCAAGAAGTTAGATCAAACTCGGTCATATTAGCATGGGAGCAATTCATGAGAGGTAGGAAAGGTTGATTATAACAAAAGAGAATTATTAATAGGAGAATAATTTACATCAAGGAGATAGTGGGAGTAAAGTGAATTTTGATGTTTTGAAGGTTGATTGGGTAGGTGGGTGTGTTGACAAAAACAAGACAATCATGTCTTCTTCAGGAACTTAACAGGCTTCAAGGATTTAAAATAAAATCAATGAGCTCTGTGGCACTCACTCTTTTTTACAACAGTAGGAGCACAGGATAATTTTTTTGTAAAAATCCAGAATAGAACTTCAGTTCTGTGCTGACCTTTCAGATCATGCTATCACCAAAGCATTTTCTTTTAAATAAAATTTTTCTTTTAACATTTCTAGGGTTAAGCATTACAGTTCAATTTTATTCATCTACATAACTTTTATATAGGTTCTGGAAACCTTCAGGATAATATTCCCAATTTCCAGAAAACATTTTCTCCCTTGCAGAGGCATGTTGTGGGACAATCTTTGGTGTAAGTGATGGTGTATTTCAGTAGTAGAAAAATACAGACTCCTTTACTTTGCTTTTGTTTGGGTTTTTAGCAAGTAAATCTTAAAATGTGTTTTTAATTTAGGTTAATTAAAGGTCTTGGTATGAAAGTGTTACTAAACAATGGCAACTTGTAAAATGATATCTGGGGAAAAGCCGATAAATCAGTGGTGTGGTGGTTTTCTTGTACAGTTAAAATGTAAGTTCAGATGTTAGAGGTGTTTTTTCACCTATTGTATAATATGGAGCAAGTCTTCAAGTGGATTCTGGGTTTTTTCCTCTTTTCTTAGTACGTACACGAGAAAAGCTGTGTCTGTACTGAGGCCTAGTTCATACTGAAATGTAACCTGGGAAGCTGACCTGGTTGGAAAGCTCGGCAAACAATCAGATCCTTCTCCACTCAAAGAGATGGTTTGATATTTTGCACTTCAGGGTTGGTTCAATGTTTATAAAATTAGTGACTTGAAGAGATGAAAAAGAAATAGAAGCAAAGGCGCCTAGAAAGAGCACGTTGGCAAAAACCAGCAAAAGGTCACTTAAAAATGAGCCAGCAGGGCTGGAAAGTGGCACGTGGGGAGGCATCGTGGGTCCAAAGGTCCTTCCTCCCAAACTTCCCCCTGTTTCTGCCATTCTGCCTTGTGCTGCAGGGGCTGAGGGAGCTTCGGTCTCCCTCCTGCATCAGCACGCTCACCCTTAAGCTGGGTCATGGAACTGAGAGCACATTCTGCTCTTACTGCACCATGGTTTGTATCAGCCCATCTGAGGGTGATTTTGGAGGCTGGAAGAGATGCAGATAGGGCAGCCATAAGATTGTGAGGAGAAAAGAAAATAAGGCTTATGTAGTGTTAAATCCAAACTGATTAAATCCTGCATACCTTTTGCATCCGAATCTTGTATTAAATTGTTTTGTACTTTCTAAAGGTTTGGGGAGGGGGGGAAGGGCAGTTTAAAGGTGTTGATGACATTTTCTTGGCACCTTTCTCTGTAAGCAAATTTCTAGTCTCTAGACCCTTTTGTAGAGTACTAAAAAAAATTAGTTTGCTATTTGCCCAGCATTTTGGGTTTTGGTGATTTCAGTGCCAAATTTAGCAGCGATTAAACATAAATTTGCAGAGAGGGAAGCTTTATTGACATGTGTGTCCCTTGCTCCAATCCAGTCCATGGTGTCCTGGGGCAGAGGCTAAAGAGGCATAGAATCGGGTCAGTTTAACCCCAGTGGGAGTGGAGCTTTAGAGAGCTGTTCCTTTGCTGTCCCTTTCGAGCACCCCTGGGCCTCGGCCTGCTCTGAGGTGTGGAAGCAGCAGTCAGGCAGCTGTGGGCTGGTAACAACATGTTACTTCAGTAGGTTTCCTAGCTTAAGCCTTTGTGATAGTAATTATCCGTGGATCTCTATTTTTATTCTTAGGGGATGATTAAAAAAAACCCCTATACTCCCTAATTTCTTATACAATACGTCTCTGTGTGTTTTTGTGGGGTTTTTTTTCTCAATAGGTAGTAAAAGGAAGCAGAAGATGATTTTCTGGAGTGAGAAAAGAAGAATGTTTATTCAGATTCACTCTTTCATGGTATCTCATAGTTTCACTGCATCAAAAATGATGTATCTGTTTGATATATTTCAGTGTTATAACCTGCTGCTGGATTAGGCCATCTGAAGAACTGATGGGTCAGCCAATTGTTTTGGTTTTTAGTATTATTACTTCTATGTTACACTGGTTACACTGGTTGTGGTTACATAGGTATAGTTTTGGGTGTTTCTGGGCACTGTCCTGAAAGATGTTAGAGATCAAGTCTGCAGGCATGTTTTTAAAGGTACGTATTGGGGACATAGAGGTGTTAATCCTCAGTTATTGTTACAGAGATGTGCAAACACAAGTCAGCCCAGTGACTGTTGTGCCTGGGGAAACCTCCGGGGGTCTCTGAGGTCAGAGAGTTGTCACCCAGTTGTCACCCAGCCCAGCTGGGGCCGGGTGATCTGCACGGGAAGCTCCCTTTGTTCTGAGCTCCTGCAGAGAGGGAGCAGCACAGTCACGTCAGCATCGGAGGCAAATACTGCAAGATGCCCTTTGGAGTAATGGCCCCTGCGAGGGTAAATGGAGCAGTCAGGCTTTCAAAAGCTCAGATAAATAACTGCTGGCACTCGCAGAACACCAGTCCTCCATTTGGGAAATACCACTTGATGACAGAGTTGATGAAAGGTCCTCAGACATCAAACACATCAACTATAGCTAAAAAAAGCCATGCTATATATGGTCATTCCTCTCTTTAGGAAGACATTCCTTCTGTTGTTCTCCTTTGCTTATTTTAGTCACCCATTTCATACCTCCTCTTCAACACTTGACCCTTTAAGATAACCAATCTGTGGTGATGATCCATATTTTCTTCAGAAAACTGGGTACCAAGAAGACTTAGTGGCTGTGCTAGGAATTCCTGATTGTTTTAATTACTGCTTTACAGCAGTGCATCTTCACCTTTATGTGACAGATGTGATTCCTGGGTTTAAGAACTTCTGTAAACTCATTGGCAGCATTTGTTTATGACAGAGAAGTCCCACGCAGTGACAGGGTGTGCTGAGTGCACAGTGCTCTCCGGGGTTTGATCTGAAGCCCTTCTTGCTTCTTCCTGCAAGTTCTTTTTTTGTTGCAGCAGTCTGTGCACTAAATGCAGCTCTGGCTGAACTGCTTATCTCAGACACACGTTCATGGAGGATCACTGTGAGGTGCTACAGGAATTTGACAAGGATCAGGACTAGTTTCAACACTGTTCAATATTTTTGTCAATTACTTGAAAAAATCTTTCTGAATTACTGCTGCTTCATTTCCAGGTAGCACAAAGAGTGGCAGAATGTGAGATAAGAAGGTAGTAGACACTTTACGCAAAATACTCTGAATTGTTTTGCCTGTCTAAGCAGAGGACCTAAAATAAATAAATGAACTTGCCTAAGAAAAAGAAATGTTCCAGTGGGAGAAGACTCTGTCAAGCAAAGCAGAGATGGTCCTCTTGACTAACAGCTGGCCACAAGCTGCCGGTGGAGAACTGTGATGCAATACTTGTTTGTGTAAATGGGAATGGGAGCTGGCAGAGAAGTTTTGTCTGCTTCTATGCCTGTGTACCTTGGCAAGACAATTCTAAAATAATTGCTGTCATTCTGAGATCCATGTCTTAGGAGGGACGTTGAGGGTAACGTTCAGAAAGTTACCACAGGATACTTGGAGTGGGAGCAAATGGTTGGTCTTACAACCACTTAGAGCATCATCTCCTACATGTGTCAGTGAGAAAACTGGGTGTCCGTAGGTAGCAGTGTTTAAGGGTCTTCAGAGAAAGCAAATACTGGGTACTAAAGGAAATGGGAACCAGTGGCTGTAATAGATGAATTCAAATCAAGAGTAGGTAAAAATATTCACCTCTGGATCTGGTTCAATGTGGGGATGGATTACTGGGAGGAAGAGCTGCTGCACCATTTCCGGACATCTGCAGCTTCAGCTTGGATGCTTTTCTGTAAGGAGAGTTTTAATCAAACACTGTGGGCCCCAGCGCTGGGGTTAATGATGTGAAATGCAATGACCTATGATATGCACGTCTTAGGATATGCAAGAATAGATCATCCCACTTGTCTTTTTTTAACTTTAGATTCTATGAATTGATGGATGTCTGCTAGTGATACAGCTTGAATAACTCTTTGTACTTTGCCCTAATTCTACAAGTCTTTGTACAAATTTTTCTCATTATAATCTTAAGAATACCTTACGCATTATTCTCTGTCTGTTAGCTACTATTAGCAGCCCATGTGAATCCAGCCATTGGTGTTGTAAGAATTACTTGGGAAATAATTTCACTTTCTCATGCTGGATTTTGATAAGGTGGAGGTAATCTTGACTTTTAACTTTACATTCTTGAAGATAAATGTCCAGACATTCAACTTTTTTCATGAGAAAATTACAGTAAGTCTCAGTGTTCAGAAAATACAACTCAATGCTTGCACGTTCAACAGCACAGAGTGCAGTGCCCGGTAACTCTTGAATTTTCTGCTCTTTGAAGATCAGGTATTGGTCCCTCTAAAAAGCCTGGCTACTGCAGAGGGACCATCTGTCTGAATTTGGGGTTGCTGTGGTCTCACAGTTTTCTAATTTGTATTTAATGCCACTGTCTGTTTGTGTTGCAGAATATGAAATATTAGATCCAGTGGCTATTTTTTTTATATCTAACATTTATGGGAAGCAAGGACAGCTTGTGAATGTCTTCACAGAATTTCTAATGTGTGAAGTAGTATTTTTGTTTCGGGTTGGTGTGGTGTTTTTTTGTTTGGTTGGTTTTTGGTTGTTTGTTTTTTTTATGCAGTGTAACTTATTACTGCCATGCTTAATACTATTTTGGAAAGTATTTTTGCAAAGAGTCAAAAGGTAATTTGCTCTCTTGAATTTTGAAATCTATTTGCCTTTCTGAATATAAATTCTTTCAACAGTATACCATTGTCTCCACACAACCATTCCAGCATAACTTATTTTCTGAGTAATGAGTTGATAAAATTGATTGTGTGTTTGTCTTCTGTGTTTGATTGTGAAACTGTAATGAAAAACTGGAGTTTAAACAATGTTAGTTTTTTAATCTGTGACAAGTCCTTAGAAATAAAAAGAAGAGGACTGAGTGAGGGAAGGGATAAGTCAAAAGATATTCTGATGATGTTATACTTCGTCCTCCCAAACAGCTTCTCTAAAGTGGGGAAGTATTTCTCTACAGTACCAGATAAGGAGTGTGTTAAGTCCAGTGACGTTGACTTAATTTAAATTCTGGTACAGGCTGTGCAGTAATGCTGAAGATTTCTTGTGTGTCTGTATTTGAATCCATGATCTCTTTCAAAAGCTGCATGATGGATGAGTTACATGTACCCAGTACTCATTGGAAGGGGAATTGGCACTTCACCAGTGGCTAGGAATCGTACAAGAGCAGTATGATTTGTGTGCTTTCGTTTCTGTGGGCCTTTGCTCTGGTACTTACCTCGTTGGTCGGGTGAGTCCTTGCTCTGAAGTTGGGAAATAAAAATATAAATGCAGGATGGAATTTCTCTTGATGTTACACAGTGACAGCAATTTTTTGCTGATAGAATTGCGGGAAGAATATTGCAGGTCCAAGTGTAAGGTCTCTTGCTCTCTGATACTAGCTGGTGGAGCATTCCTGCTTTTCTAAACTTTATTTTAGAATAGCTGATAAAATAAATACATGTATCTGAAAAAAACCCCACATAAAAATAAGTTATTCAAGAAAATTATTCAATTAAGTCAATGCAAGCAAGAAAAAGCTTCTTTTTACCTGCAGCCTTCAATTGGCAGTTGTGGAAATGGACAATCTTTCCATGCCCTCTTTGTTTCTTTTGATTTTACTTATGCATGTTTGTATTCCTCTTTGTAATGATATCTTGTGTTGATTTTGGTTAGCTTGGAAATGTTCTCTAGACTCAGAATACATCTGTCTGATCCTCTCTTGGGGAATGGGGCAGAGAAATGGTGTCTGTGTGGCCAGTCAGGAGCTCTGAGGGGCAGCGTGGGCGTGTGCTGCTGTGGATGGGCTCAGGTGGGCGCTGCTCAGATGGACACAGGGGGAATTTGGCCAGGAGCTGACGGTGCTGTGCAGCACCTTGCAGCAAGTGCAGCACTTCATCACATATAGATCTTCCTAAAGCAGGCCCCTCCTCAGTGCTGGGAGTGAGCAGGAATAGCTCTGGGAAGGTGGGAGGGGTGGGAGCTGACCCAAGCCTCGTGTGAGTGGATCCTCGTCCACACTTAGGTAGCACTGGCAGCCTTGAAAGTTCAGCTGATGCTTTCTGCATAATTAATCTGCCTGAAAAGGATAATTTCAGGGGACTTGGAGTGGGGACAGAAAGTTTCCATCCTTCAGGGATTCCCAGGGTCTGCAAAGCAGAGGAAGAGGCATCTTCAGGGATGTGTTGGTTCCCAGGCAGGTGCTTTGTCCGTGGGGATCAGTAGTGGCCTGGACCTCTTGCTGACAACCTGTTCTCTCACCAGCCGTGGTAGTGCAGGAAAAGCAGTGGGGGAGATGTTTTTGCTGTTAAGTGGTAGAAGCAGGTATATGATCTTCTGTAAATCACAGAGATGGCATTAAAGAGTGTGTGTGCATGGTAGTTTGTTTTTTAGGTTGGTTTTTTGTGGTTTTTTGTGGTTTTTTGTGGTTTTTTGTGGGTTTTTTTTTTTATTTATTTTTTTAATTTTTTGTTGTTGTTGTTGTTTTTTATTTTTAAATCAAATGCTATTTCTGAGCTCCAAGGGCTGACAGCTGTTCTAGTTTTGCTTGGGGATGTTTTCGCAATGTGGATTAATCAATGTTATGAACTGGGTCCATGGGGTTTTGGGAATGTAATTGGTTTCAGATGACACTTTGCTAGTCAATCTGCGAAACAGCCGAATGTTGACACAGCTGAACAATTCCAGCTGTTTCCACTCACCCCTTCTTCTCTCCCTGGATGCACCAGCCTTTTCCCTCTCTCATGTCTCCCTTTCTTAGTGTGACTTTGTAAAACAAATTCGGGATTGCAGTTTCTATCATTTGTCTCTGCTTTCGTTTTGTTTCTTCCCAGAATACTTTCAAAACGCATTATTTTAGGTATGTTTGTTGATGTCCATTTTTATCACTTTGAGCCTAATTTGTTAAGCAGACATTAACTCTTAAGAAGCAAATTTAGATGTTGCTTGAAGGTACCCTTTTGTCACATAATTTTTACAGATAATTTGAGAAGTTTGAAAATACTTTTACATTTGTTGTGCTAAACCCACCTCTTCTTTTTCAAAAAATAACAAAGAGTGCAGGTTAACCAAAGGCAGAGACAAAGTGGGAGGACTCTGCACCAAGATGTGCTGTAGACCCTACTCCGCTGCTGCTCTGCCCTGCCTGGCAGCCTGGCTTTGGTCAGGCTGACGGCGCTTCTGTGCTGTGCATCCAGACCTTATTAATGATAGGAGAAATAACTCCCCAGAAGGGAGTGGCTCTTAAACTGCCCATGCCATTTATCCTTCTAGAATTAATTATTTTTCTCTTCCCCCCTTTTTTTGTCCTGTTGTATGGTAAGTATAGGTGAGCCCCAAATATGTCGTGCCACCTGCATCTGGAGTTTTTTATGTGGTATCAGTGCCTGTTCTCGATTTGTGGCAGTACAGAAGAAAGAGATGCAGTGCAAGACAAGGCACATTCCTTTTCCATGGTATGTTTTGTGCTAACTGACCTTCAGAACACTTTGCAGCAGGGACTACAGAATGTCCCAGGCAGTTGCTCCGTGGAAATCTGTGTGCTCGGACACCTACAGACACTGCACAGAGGTGGCCCAAGCCCCTGGTGGGGTGGTCTGGCTTTGTTCTGAAAGCCTTTGGCCACTATCCCTCTGGTGAGAGGCTCGTGGCTGGGTGTTCAGTAGTAACTCCAATGGGGGCAATTTGCTGTTTAGTATTATTTCCCATTAAGCAGTCAGATGGGTTTTGAAGGATGTACTCTCCCTCTTGTCTGTGTGGCTCCTCCGATGGCAGACTATGCTAAATTAAAACTGATGTGTGAAAAATTCTGTAACAAATCTGCTGTTTTCAGACAGCAGTCAGCTTTGCTAACTTTTTGAAACATCAGAAAGCACCCACGTGTGTTGAGCCTTGTAAATCATCTCTCTTGTATTAAAGTAGCCTGGAATGGAATGGCTGATCCTGTACCTTCCCCATACTATTACTAATGCTTTCCCTACAGAGGAGTCTCTTTGCCTGCTACATGTGGCCTATTTAGAAAAGGGAAAATGTGTATTGAAAACATGGTAGGAAAATGGCACCTCTGGGAGTATCTCTCTTAGAATTTCGTTACACTGAGAATATTGCAAATTTGCGCAATGCAGTTTTCAGAGAACATCCTGATGTCATTTATTCCTGTTTGTATTTTTTACTAGCAGGGTATTCAATAAGAATATCCCATTCTACAGACTTCATGCTGTCAGTAGACACTGGGAATTTTTTTGCATTTTTTGTGGGGAGGGAGACTTTGAAGGCATAAGTTCAGTTCCTAGATCTAAGCAAGCCTCAGAGACCCCATTTATATGGCAGTATAAAGCTTTTTAGATTTTTTTAGCTTTTTCCATTTTGTCCCAGAGATTTAGGATTCTGACTAGCAGTTCAAACCAGCATTAAAATTATCTTGTTGACTGAGAGCTATTTCAAATCTGTCATGATTTTTCATTCTGTAATTTTTAGAATCTGTGAGGAACCCTGGACTCTCTCGAAGGGCTGTAGCATTCTTTTTTCTGCTGTATTATTGAAGACCAGTTTTTTCCAAAGCTAAAGGCAGACAGCTGTTGGAGTTAAAGCAAACATTTAAATGCACTTGCTACTTGTGCGTGTGACTTGAGGTATATCCCAGTGGTAAACTGGTCTTGCATTTAATCAAAATGATATTTCAGGTAAATTGGGATTTTGTCTTTCTCTGCTGTACCAGCCCACAGCTAGTTCTTAGTTAAGGAATGTCTACACAGAATTGAGGAGAGAAAAGTGAAGGCTAATGCTTGCATCAATTCAGAACCAAAATGAGACCGTTTCTTTAAACAGAGCAGACATTAAACGCATTGAGGACATGTATGCTATTCACTCTAATGTTCTTTTCATCATTCTTCAAACAACCCGTAGAGGTTTTCTGTTGTACAATCTTTGACAAATCTTTCCTTATATCCCTAGTTCTCTTTTGTTCTGTTGAACCACCAAAGGGACCAGGTTCTTGGAAAGACAGAGGGAATGCACACAACCAGTATGGTGTGGAAAGCCTGTCTGTGATGTTATGTGGCTGAATTCATCCAAACTTAGAGCTGCCACAAGCCCAGGTTTTCTCAGTGTGCCTCTTGTCTCCCACTGGAAATTTTGCACAAGTAGGAAGGAAGGAATTTGGCTGTGGTCTAGGATTTGCAGATCTGCGTGTGCTGGAACAGCAGCACTGCCTGATGCTGCCTCTGCTCACATCCATGCCCATGGATGTAGTGTGGGAGTGCAGTGCATTCAGTGCAGTGCACGAACAGCAAAGAACAGAGTGCAGGACTGTCCTGCTCAGAAGTTTGAACATTTGGTAACTTCCCTTTTTTTGGAATGGTTTATTGTTATCACAGTTTAAACAATCTACTAGTTATTAGTCAATTCCTTGTGTCTTCAGAAACACTTGCAGAAAGAAATGTATCTTGGGCCACGGTGTGTTCTGAACTGTTGTGCTTTGTCAGGTTAGTGTCTCCAGCTGTGAAAACCAGGAAGTTTAAGTAACTATTCCAGTATTTTGTGCTGCAATCTCTGGCCTGCAATAGAAAAAGCAGGTTCATCAGTAGAACCTACTCTGAGTGTACCTGCTATGGGCATGTGAAAATTCCTTCTCTTTCTACACTGGAATATCCCTGCACTGTCTGTTTTCATTGCTTTGTCCTTCTCTTCCCACTAAATTATTTGGTCATTGAAGCCTACATGCCCTCGAGAAGCTCCTCCAATAGCCCAATTTTGAGAAATGGGAAATATTTCTAAAAAAGTTTCTATTAACCAGTCCATTTCCAAGTTAGTCTTTGGTAATTCCAACTCACCAGTTACTTCAGAAATGGAGGCAGAGCCGTAACATCCCCACAGCACCAGAGGCAGAGTTTTAATCTGCAGGCAGGAGGAGTCATTTCCCTGGCTTGCTGTGCCTCCTGTTCAATTGCTGAAGGAAGTGTGGCTCTGAGAAGAGCAGCAACACTCTCCACCAATGCCTGCCCACAGTTTGTATCCTAGGATTGAGGCCTAGCCTGTAAATGGTTTTGCTGGGCCTGTGTTTTCCTGCGTGTCATTGTGTCAGTCTGGCTCTGAGCAGCGACCCTGGGGACTGTCACAGAAGTAATGGGGTAGAAAGCATCAATAAAATATTTTGTTGGTGTGCACTCGTTTGTGTATCTTCAGACATCAGGCTTTTAGGAGTGCAGGAGTGACGCTTGACAGTACAGCACTGTCTAATCACACATTCACATTCCTGATAGCCAAATGCATCAGAGAAGCCTTCATTTCTGTCTTCCCCCTTGCAACCCACAATGTTTTGTTTTGGGTTTTTTTTCCAAAACAGTGGCTGATATAATCCTCATACCTTTGCTATTTTCATTTTTAAATTTTTTTTTTCTTTATTTCAAAGTAAGTTAGAAAGGGACTTGATATGTATCAAGGAAGCTGGTTTATACTTTCAGAAGCCTTATTTCAGTCTCCTTATCTGCTGTCTGGAGCAAGTACAGTAGCAGCTTGCATACATTCAGTGCCATGTTTTCTGTTTAAACACCGCTGCAGGAGCAGATCCCTGGTGTTTGTCTCGGCCATGGTTTGATCCCTGGTGTTTGTCTCGGCCATGGTTTGATCCCTGGTGTTTGTCTCGGCCATGGTTTGGTCCCTGGTGTTTGTCTCGGCCATGGTTTGATCCCTGGTGTTTGTCTCGGCCATGGTTTGATCCCTGGTGTTTGTCTCGGCCATGGTTTGATCCCTGGTGTTTGTCTCGGCCATGGTTTGATCCCTGGTGTTTGTCTCGGCCATGGTTTGATCCCTGGTGTTTGTCTCGGCCATGGTTTGATCCCTGGTGTTTGTCTCGGCCATGGTTTGATCCCTGGTGTTTGTCTCGGCCATGGTTTGATCCCTGGTGTTTGTCTCGGCCATGGTTTGATCCCTGGTGTTTGTCTCGGCCATGGTTTGATCCCTGGTGTTTGTCTCGGCCATGGTTTGATCCCTGGTGTTTGTCTCGGCCATGGTTTGATCCCTGGTGTTTGTCTCGGCCATGGTTTGATCCCTGGTGTTTGTCTCGGCCATGGTTTGATCCCTGGTGTTTGTCTCGGCCATGGTTTGGTCCCTGGTGTTTGTCTCGGCCATGGTTTGATGCCAGCTGATGCTCATCAGGGCCCTGATTGCACTGATGGCCCTGACCAGCCTCACCTGGGGCCTCACCTCAGGCTCTGCCCAAGGGCAGGGAGAACCCTCGGAAACTCAGCTCTGGGCCAAGGCCAGGCCTCTCCTTCTCCTTTCTCTTAGATTTTAGCAATGCAGCTACATAAAAACTTAACAGCCCTTCCTCAGAGAGCGGTAAGAAGAGATAATAGGGCATAAAGAAAAATTCCATCCTTGATTATATCATTCTGTGCTGGTAAGTTGTTGACATTGTCGTGTGCTGTGCTACTAAATTTTTGACTCATTGGAAATGCAGCTTGNGGCAGGTTGAGTCATAAATTCCTATGTTTGCTGTTTTTTGGCGAGTTTGCTTTTTTTTTTTTTTGTAGTAGCTCTTCCTCCAAAGAGGAAAGCTGAAAAAGCAGTTTAGAGGAGCAGATAAGAATAAGTTGCAATTCCAGTTGTTGTGCAATAAAAAGAACTACTGCAGATGGTAGGAACCTTGGCTGGTGTTTCAGTGTGTGTGATTCAGGAGGTCTGGTGAAAACAGGAGTCTGTGCTCTGCTGCTGGAAGTTTGTTGGTTTTGCTTCAATCCACCTAGTCAACACCTAGCTCATGCTATTAAGATGATTTTGAGAGCTTCACTGGTGCATCAATGAGCATTTCAAATGAAATTTTTTTTCAAAATGTCACGATTCTGTGTTCAAGTAGGATAAAACCTGACAGTTTTGATCTTAAACTGTTCAGCTTTTTAATGCACGAAACCATATCATACCTCTACTGTGGCATCACAGACTTTGAGGAAAAAAATGATCATCAGAAAAATCTTTGCTGCATTGAAGTTATCATTGATAGAGATGAAATCAAGGTCAAGATACCACAATGTGTGGGAGGAA
>VZRS01003569.1:600944-645733 GCA_013398055.1 Ifrita kowaldi
GATCCCTGGTGTTTGTCTCGGCCATGGTTAGATCCCTGGTGTTTGTCTCGGCCATGGTTTGATCCCTGGTGTTTGTCTCGGCCATGGTTTGATCCCTGGTGTTTGTCTCGGCCATGGTTTGGTCCCTGGTGTTTGTCTCGGCCATGGTTTGATGCCAGCTGATGCTCATCAGGGCCCTGATTGCACTGATGGCCCTGACCAGCCTCACCTGGGGCCTCACCTCAGGCTCTGCCCAAGGGCAGGGAGAACCCTCGGAAACTCAGCTCTGGGCCAAGGCCAGGCCTCTCCTTCTCCTTTCTCTTAGATTTTAGCAATGCAGCTACATAAAAACTTAACAGCCCTTCCTCAGAGAGCGGTAAGAAGAGATAATAGGGCATAAAGAAAAATTCCATCCTTGATTATATCATTCTGTGCTGGTAAGTTGTTGACATTGTCGTGTGCTGTGCTACTAAATTTTTGACTCATTGGAAATGCAGCTTGAGTCATAAAGTCCTATGTTTGCTGTGTTTTGGCGAGTTTGCTTTTTTTTTTTTTTGTAGTAGCTCTTCCTCCAAAGAGGAAAGCTGAAAAAGCAGTTTAGAGGAGCAGATAAGAATAAGTTGCAATTCCAGTTGTTGTGCAATAAAAAGAACTACTGCAGATGGTAGGAACCTTGGCTGGTGTTTCAGTGTGTGTGATTCAGGAGGTCTGGTGAAAACAGGAGTCTGTGCTCTGCTGCTGGAAGTTTGTTGGTTTTGCTTCAATCCACCTAGTCAACACCTAGCTCATGCTATTAAGATGATTTTGAGAGCTTCACTGGTGCATCAATGAGCATTTCAAATGAAATTTTTTTTCAAAATGTCACGATTCTGTGTTCAAGTAGGATAAAACCTGACAGTTTTGATCTTAAACTGTTCAGCTTTTTAATGCACGAAACCATATCATACCTCTACTGTGGCATCACAGACTTTGAGGAAAAAAATGATCATCAGAAAAATCTTTGCTGCATTGAAGTTATCATTGATAGAGATGAAATCAAGGTCAAGATACCACAATGTGTGGGAGGAAACTGGGTGAGAATTAGCAACTTCATCTAAGGCTTTATATCTCAGCTCGCTTCCAAGTTGTCTTTCTTCCACTGTCTCTTAGTGACTGTGAAAGAGCCATGAGAAATTGTATCATATATATATATAATTTTCCCCATTATGTGAGATCTCAGGATCTTTTTGAAGATAAGTTCAAATAGATTCAAGCTGATTCAGAAAAGAGGCCATTTAAGAATTCTTGACTTTTTCAAGTGGTTCACTGCATTTCACATTGCTCTGGAAGGAGGTGAGAGATTTCCTCCTGGTCGAGGCTCCTCACAGGCTGTGTAAGACACTGGTTTGTGAAGGCAGTTCAGGCACAGCTGAGCTGGGATTATTCTTTATGAAGTAGTTGTTAGTAATTTGAAGGCAGCAGCAAGTTTTCCTTTCTTTACTCTCTTCTCCCTCTACTTTCTGGCATGTTCTCCAGTAACCTTAGCTATCAAAATGTCATCAGTATATGTCAGACACAAGTTCCACTGCCTCCGGGAGGCTGCGTTTGTATTTGGTGTGGAGGTAATTTGCGTGTTACATCCTCATCGTGTTCTCTCTGAAGACCTCTCTGTTGTCAGCCAATCTGAGTCCTGGGTCTGGTGTGAGAAATGTGGACTGTTGTTTCCTTGTGCAGACCTCCATTGTTCAGAAAGTCAGAGTCTGTGACCCAAACCCAAGCAAAATTTGGGGTTGCTCCTGGTTTTGCTGTTTACTACTCTGCCCTTTGTTCCTTAGGGAGCGTGCTGCTTCTCAGAGAGTGTATGGTTTAATAAACTCGATACAACAATTTCAGCTTGAGAAGCAGGCTGTCACATTTCCTTCTTTCCTACTTGCCTACACAGTCTCCTGTGGATGTTCTGAGCTTCTCTTCAGCCTGTTTTGGCTGCGATTTTGGTTTTCTTTCTTTCTTTCCTTGGTCTAGTCTAGCCTTTTGCCATAGCCCATTTCCTTAAATAAAGCACTTGAGTTGTTAGCAGAAAGAGGTGCTGACTTCCCAGCCAGGTGCCATACCTGGCAAATTTAACCCCTTTCTGTCTCAAAGTACAGTTTCCTTTGTGGCTGTATTTCTGGAAGGTGATGCAGGTGGCCTGAGAGTCCTCTGCTGTAGCTCTCAAGCAGAGCCAGGAGGACCAGCCCAGGGTCCCTCTGAGCTGACTGACCTGGTTTCTGCAGCAGCTGGAGCAGAAAAACCTTGCTGTAGAGCACAGAGCCAAAGCCCAGCTCTAGCACCCAAAACATAATGGCTGCTCGTACAGGATGGAGCGGGCTGAGCGGTTTGATTCAATAACGTCTCACGTTTGCTATCTTCACTCTGAAGGAGAACCCCATGAATAAAGGCTGTTTTTCTGTCACTCACTGTGCTTTGTAACCTTGTAGGATCCAGCAGTGCACCATTTTGATAACAACAGTTTGAATTTTTCATGAGTTCACTGGTCACAGCTCTCTGGGTCAGGGGCTTGGCACAGCCAGGTGTGCCTAAGGTGTCCTCTTAGCATAGAGGGAGCTGCAAGGCAGAAGTTGGGCTGGCATTTCTTGTTATGCCCAGAGCACAGAAGGGTCAGGAGGGATCTCAATAGGAGTTCTTTCAAGAGGGACTTGACTCCAGCAAGCCCCCCGTCTCAACACCAGGAGAGCATTTCATGTGTGTACTTGGGAGAAAGGGCAAGAGTGGTCAGTGTCCATTAATTCAGTTGTTTGAGTTATTAGACAGGTACTTACCTTTTCTGCAGCCCTTTGAAAGGCTGATACTGCTCTTTTCTTTTTCCTTTTTTTTTTTTTTGGTTTGTTTATTGCATAACTCCAATAGAAAGAAATTCCTAAGGCATGAATGCTAAAGAGGAAGGAAAGAATAAGTGGTGCCAGTTAAATTTTCATGTATTTATGCCTTATTATGGCCTGACAGTCAGAAATAATATTCTTTTCCTTTTATCCTGATCTTCTCTTTTGACTGTGTATTAAAAAACCACCAGCAGTAACAAAGTGTAAAAGATTGAATTAAATCCTAGTTAAAATGACTTCACCTTAAATAGTGGAATATCTTAGATCTCTTTCTCTCCCTTTTTTCTTTCTCTCTGTCTAGTCTACAGAGACTTGGCAGTCTCAGATACCCTTGGGTGTTCAAAGGTAGATCAGTCTGTGGCAGGGCTGCCTTTGATGTTTTCACCTACAAAAATGTCACATCACAACTTGCTCTGTTATTTCACATTGAATGTGAAAGATTCACTAAAAGGTTAATTTCAAGTCTTGTTGAATTTTATACCGTTAAAGTCAATGCCTTTTCAAGGATGCACCTAGAATGGTTTCAGGAGGATGAGAGAAGGGGCTGATTTAAAGTTCCTGCTGCAGCTAGGAGCACTCGATAACCGTGTGCTTTGGGTGCTTGTGGGAGCATAACCCCTCCTGCAGGGAGGCTTTGCCCTCCGCTCCCTGGGGAGAAAGGAGAACAAGGATTGCTATGGATACTTTAAATAGCACTACACCTACCAGGAGTACCTTCACCTACTTGTGCATGATTTGTGTTCAGTCTTGGGAAAGACAAATGTGAAGGGAGAGAAACACTTACATACAAATCTTTTGAGGAAGATCTTGAATAATCTTGAATATCGGTTCTGATTTCTGGTACAAACTGTAGAATAATTACAAATGCCTGAGTGAAATGTTTTTGGAACAGTTTTACTCTTGGTTCTTCCCCTCCTCTTCAAGACTTGTGTCTTGAGGCGATGCTGTACCTTTGTATGGGGACTTTAATTTCTTTGTGGATGCAGTAAATTTCACTGGAGAAAGCTAAATGGTGGTGGATTTCAAGCATTATTTTGAGTAAGAAAGCTGTTTTTCTAAAAGATTCTTCAGTTTGGAGAAAAATGCTTGTTTATCAATCATACCACAAATAGTGCATTTGAAAGATTTCTGAATGGACACATGGTGAAGGAAGGATAGAAGTTACGTTTTAAATTGCTTGGGGTTTTTTTTAACAATTGCCAAGTAAGTAATTATATTTTCCGTTTTCTCTTAGTACAGTGAAACCTTTAGACTTGGTGAGGGCACTTAGAAAAGGAGGTGACCTTTCTCCCATCTCCTTCTCTTTAGCAGAACTCAGGTATGTCATTTAATTGGTTACTGAGCTCGATGCTCTCCACCCCCTCTTCCCCCCACAAATAATTCTTGCAAGTGAGCAGTGAGAAGTCAGGTAACTCGCTCCAGTGTCCTCACATTTGTCGTGTAGGAGAGGCTGGGATTACGTGCTTTGTCAAGCTGTGCTCTTAAGGATGTGTCACATTTCCTACAGTTTTAACACAGGAAATGTCTCTGTCACCAGGCAGCCCTGCTTTTCTGTGCCTCCCCTAATTGTGTGTGAACTGAAGGTGTAGCTGGAGAGCATTTCATATCTAATTGTGTGTGTGAAAGCTGAGGGCAGAAAAAACAATTAGGAAGTCATGGTCAACTTCAGGAAAGGCCATAATTGAGGCAGAACTGAAATTAAAAATTGGATTGCTACCGAGCTAAAGTGGAAAGGATGTATGGAACAAAGCTGTAAACCGCAGAGCAGCTTAGGCTCCAAAGTTCCACTTGCTGCAGTGGTTTCAGAGCCCCGAGTGCCTCAGGGATACCTGATGGGGAGCTTAGCTTCCCAAGCCCCTTGGCGTTTCGAAGAAATGTCTGTGGGTTACTGTGGCTAAATTTAGTGTGTTACAGGATGTCTCTGATTTTGGTCATCTCCCTCTTGATCAATTGCAGTCTATTGATAGCCCTGGAATAAGCGCTAACTGCTCTATTCAGCTGCCTGGTTTTGTCTTCATTTAGCAGCAAATAAAGAGGTAGAGGTGCTAGGCATACACTCGAGTGCTATTTTAAATCCACCTAGTCAAGAGTTTGAAGTAATTCAACGAAGGAGTTCATTTTACTGTTCAAACTGTAACAGTTTCTGTGTACACTAGGTGATAATGAGGCCATTTAAAAATCCTCTTCTTGCCACTTCTAATAACAGGATGTAGGTTTTCTAAGAATGTATTAAAATGTATATCACAGCTGCTCGTTGCCGTTTTACTGTTTGGCTGACGGGTCATAAACTCTGGCAAGTTCTAATGCTAAAAGGTTATGGTCCAGCCTGTCGCTTTTATTGTAGCATATGGGGTAATGGCTGACTTTTATCAGTGTTTTAACACTAATTGTACCAACATAAACTTCGCTTATAGCTGTGCAAACAGAAGGGTGGTGTGTGCGATAAGCGCGAGGCGCTCAGCGCAGCGGTTACCTGAGACGCAGCGACCTGCTGGGGCTGCCGGCAGGCACAGGAGGCGGGCAGAGCGCCCCAGGAGCACTCCGGAGCATCTAGAAAGCAAGAAATGCCTGAACGAGATTTTGTTCTTGCTTTGTTGATTTTTCTTTGCCCGTTGCCTTTGTGTCGGAGGAAGATCACCGTGTCTGTCGTTTTGCCAGATGTTTATTAAGGCGCTGTGTCAGTGTTTGCATGGGGAGCTCTCATGCTGCTGGGGGAAGCTGGGAACTAATGATTTAAAGTTGTTATTTGGGAAGCAGGTGGGCAGCCTGTGCAGAGGATGGCCTAGCTACCAAGTGTGATACCACTGGAATACTTCTCTTTCAATTAATTAGATTTTAAGTGATCACTAGCTTAATTTCTTCAGATTTCTGTAACCTTAGTCTGCTTTCCTAGAAACTCTGACCTCTTGCTTGAACTGTGGAACATCAGGGCTTGGGCAGTACCTGAGTTTCTATCGCCGTGGCATGGTGTGTCGTGTTGTGTTAAAGAGCTACTGTATTCTTACCACAGATTGATTTGTAGTTTAGACGCGCAGTTAGGGATTTTGTCAGGTTTTGTGTGTTGATTCTGTGCGTTCCTGATAGGGTTATTGCTCTGCATTTACTTACAACAAGCTCATTTAGGATCTCTTTGGACAAAAGGCACTACTGAACATGCTAAGGTTTTCTTACCAGCGACGCTGGGTTTGATGGGCACTATCCTGCAACTTGGAGGATTTGATAATCTTTTTATTCAAACAAAGTAGTTACCTCTTGTGTAAAAGACCAACTCTTCAGTATGTAAGGACAGTAAACCTAGTCATAAATAGCTGCTGGGATAATACCCGCGTTCTGGAGTAGCTGACGATCCTGCCCTGGTGATGCTGGTGCGGTGGTGCCGCGCTCGTTCATCGGGGCTGTCCTGTGCATTCCCTGGGACATTGCCGGTGACTGGGAAGCCCAGGGGCTGTTTCTGTGGCTGCAGGAGCCAGAGGAGAGGCGCTGCCGCCTGCTCCTTTTCCCTTTTTGCCGGTCAGGGAGTGCCCCGAGCGGCCGCGGGGCGAGCGAGGGGCGCTTGGAGCGGAGGGTTGGAGCCGGGCCGTGCGTGCCCGGGCTCCCCCGCTGCCGCTCGGCTCCGACAGTACATGACAAGCATCACTAGGTGGCACAGCCACCCTGGTGCACTGCCCGGGTTACGGCGCTCCGGCAGCGCCTGAGCCGCAGCAGCGTTTGGATCCTGCCCCGTGTCCCAGCCACGCCGCGCTGGGCTCCTGCAGCGCGTTCCTGACACTTCATCAGCGGCCTCGCTCCTGGGGCAGAGCCTCGGGCTGCGCTCGGCTCATCCGCTCCGAGCTGCCCCGGCCAGTCTGGGCTGCTCCTGCCAGGGCACTGCCAGCACAAACCTGAAGATTTTGCTTACTTGGGGGAAAATAATTTGAAATGATGTTTCCAAAGCTTCTTGAAATCTTGTTGTACCAAGCACTTACCTTAATCTGCCTGTTGAGTTACCAAGCTCCTGTGAAAGTCTGTTTCAGCCTTTTGGAATTTATGCCAGGAAATCCAGTATATAATCCAAGTTTAAATAAAGCACTTTATAGTAGGCGCTTATGTTTTAAGCACGAATTTAAGTGTTTTCAATAGTGAAATGAAGGATAGTGCTATAAAGTTTATGTTTAAAATTGAGTACCAGTTAAGCATTTTGTTGAGCTGGGGCTTCTCTTGGTATTTATTAATGAAACTAGTTGGGGAACGCCATTTAAAAGGTATATGGTTGTTTCTGTATTTATTTCTCCTTTGGTAGAAATCAAAGTGTAGTTGGACTGTATGAGAGAGGTAGATGGATCTCAGTTAAGTTTACTGTGAGTTTGTTTGTTTGTTTTTAAATTAGAATGTCTTTCGTCTGGAGGACTCAGAAAATCCTCAGCAATTGATGAGTGTCTATTTTTAAAGTAAACTAATTGCACTGTGTTGTGTCAATTCACTTCTCTAAACCAAGTGAGTTTACAGACACACTGATTTCTCAGCAGTGATTTTAAGTGGAATGCTAGGGATGTTTCTAAGAATAAAATGTGGGTTTCAATTTACAAGAAGGAGTTATGATTTAGAAGTTAAGCAGGTAATAGTTTCCTTTTAAATCATAGGTGTGTTGTATATGGGTTGTATTCATGCTTAACTGCCTTCAGGAGGTGTTTTCAAGTGCAGTGACAGTTATTTAAAAGACTTCTGCTGTTTCAAAATAAAGCATGGCTTCAACTTCATTTGTAAGGGAAAATGCTGGGAGAGATTGTGGTGGCATTATTGTTACTACTGTTAATGTACCTTGAAACCCATTCTGGCCACTTAGCAAAAGCAAAATAAAAGTCTGTTCCAGGATCTCTCATCTAAATACTTCTAGAAAATCGGAGTAGTCTGGGTAAAATAGATGCCAGGGCTGTGAATTGAATTAATAGAGGACTGGAGTTTACTTGCCTATAACAAGAAATGAAGATTTTTTCCCCAAGGGCCCCCCACTGTCAGAATATTTCACAAATACCACATTTATTTTCACTGTGAAGATAAGATTTCTTTATTATAGCAGAAACATTTATATTGAGACAGTGGATAACAGTGGTGACACTAGAGTAGATTTAGGGAGCCTGATGTATGCATGCCCTTGGAATGTACCATTCTCCGTGTGGAGATCACGTGGAAGTGTTTGGGATGGACACACGTTCATTTCCTCTGGGTTCAGTCCCCTCCCTGGCTCTATGATAAATATTGCAAGAAAGCACCAGGGTAATCTTGGGTCCTTGCTTAAAATAATGCTGTAGGCTTCCCACACAGGAGAGTGTTAGTTGTTGAAGGGGATTTTTATGGCTCACACTGGGACTGACGTCAGGCTCGCCCACAGCCTGGGACTAGAGAAAATCTGAAGCTGTGCAGATGAGCAGTTCCTTCCTCTCGAGCAGAATAACCACAAGCAGGTTTGGCTCCCTGGATTTGATGCACTGGAGATTTTTGCAGGCAGAAAAGTAGCTCTTCTAACATCACTGTGTGAAAATTAAAGCATTCCTAGTAGAGAACATAGCTCTTCCCTGTGCATGTCCTTTGTCCTTGTTGGTCTTTGGTTTTTTAGATGTTTTTTTGGTTGTTGTTGTTTTGGCTTTTTGGGTTTTTTTAATGTGTCTTGGAAGTGCGATCAGTCCATTTTTCTGTACCTTATTGCTTCTGGCCTGATGGTACTCCTAAATGTGTATTTCTGTGTGTGCTGGTAAGTATGTGCCCCACACCGTGGTGATCTGTACTGCTCTATGCCATAAATTTCTTTACTTTGTTTCCCCTTTTGCTTTGATACACAAAGCAACTTAGCTTTGGCAACGTGGCCAAAAAAATGCCAGAGGTCAGTGGGAAAACACAGATGAAATCTCCAGGTCATTTTTTCCTTCCATGCCTGTTAAAAAACTGAAAGAGTTCCATCCCCTGACTCTTGCTCTAAAGCGTGCTTGAAATGAGAACTTAAGAAACAGACTTAGAAACAGGGAAGTTAAAAATGGAGAATATATTTTCTGGATCTTACTAGACAGCCTAAAGTCAAACCCTCTTAACATTAATCCTGCTGGAAAGATAAGTGTTTGCTTTAGAAATGCTGGTTTCATCTTGACAGTGAATGTGATGTAAAGACGACAGGCAACACCAAGCCCAGCCAGACATCCTCTCCTTCTCTGGAGCAGCATGGAGGAGGTGAGGACAACACCAAGGGCAAGCTTTCTTCTTTTCCTTCCTGCAGTGGAGAGGTCAGGTTTAGGTACACCATCTGCTCCTGCTTTTTGCATTAAAAATTTCTGTGTAGCACATGGTAAAAATTATCTATGAGGAGTTCTTAGAGTGAAACATTTGCATGGGTGGTGCCAGGAATTGTTCTCACTTGGGATGCGAAGTTGCTCACACAAGCAGCTTGATAAATTCAGTGTTGATACCTGTGTGGAATTCGGTTGTACTTGCTTTGTTCTTGCTGAGGTTCAAGTTCAGCTAAATGAGATTCAAATGGGAAGGACACCAACTAACTGTCATAGCAATCACCTCTCCACATATCCTTCCAGATTCTACTTCTGTCAAAAGTTTTCAATGGCTGAGTGCACGGGGACTTCTCAAGTCCTATAGCTCAGAGCTGTAAAGAAGATTTTAGATTTTACCTTTACTTTTTTGTTTGCTTTTCTGTGGCTAGCACTACTGTGTCTTGGTCTGCCAGAATCTCTCGATGGTGTTGTGCAGTCTCTATACAAATAAGTTTTGAGCAAACCAGCAGAATTTGAACCTGTTACAGTTTGATCAGGTGATATTACAGGTTAGCATTGTAGCACATGACAAATAGAATCTGAAGCTAAACTATTCTAAACTAACTCTGTGAAAGCACATGTGATGTGAACACTCTACACATTGCCTCTTTTACTTAAGGAAAGTACCTTGAACGTCCCCTAATTTGCTACCTCTCTTCCCGGGCACATTTAGTGTCATAGATAACAAAGCTGATCAATACTTGGTGAAAATGTCAACTTAAATAAGGACAGACTTCCTTAATGCTGGTGCTTCCAAAGCTACTCAGGAGAACACAGGGGCACCTATGTGGTCTTTTCAAAGTGAAGCTCTACTGTTAAAACCACTCAGGCAAAATCCCCTTTAATAGGAAACAAGATGAAGGGCACTGAAAAGAGAAGCTTTATCAGGAGAAATTTTCTAAGTTGGCCATAGAAGAATAACATGCTGCAGGACAGGCATGGGAAGAAAAGCTGCAGCAAGAGCTGTATTATGTATTTCTAGCATTCTTCACAGAGCTATCTTGATGCCTTCCCAGCCCCCAAGATACACAAATAATTTCCTGTGGCTGACCAAGTCTGCGCACTCTCCTGTCATAAAAACAAGTACTGGGAAATGGATGCTTTGAAACTGCTCCCAACACCTTTTTTTCCCCTTTTACAGACGACAGCTTTGAAGATTCTGTTGTCCATAGCATGCTTCATTTTTGTTAGAAACAATCTGAAAATAGTCAGCTCTACCCAGCAGCCTGAGAATAAAGGAACACTCAGAAACACAGTTTTTGTTATACTGTAGTTTGGTGTCATACTGTAAAATTAGTTCAAAGTGCTGGGAGGGCTCTTGACAGAAGTGTCACGACGTAAAAGTTGCATCATGATTTTACCACCTGTTTGCCATATTCAACGTGAACAACCATTTATTTACTTGTATATGCACAGTAAGCCAATAGGGGTTTCTGCATCTGAGTGGTTAATCAGTTAGAAATCATGGAATTCAGGGACAACTATGTTGTTTGTCTGTTGCTGGTTTTGCTCCATCTTGTGTGATGGTTTTAAATCTGTGTTAGAGTTTTATTGCTTTTAGCATTAAGATAATAACACCCATCTCTGTAATGTGTTTAAAGATGTGCTCTGAAAAAGTGCACTCATAAATTAATGATGTTTAAAAAACCCCCAACCTAATAAACACAAATCCTGAACATGAGTGGAATGAGAAAAATGAATGGGAAATTTGAGATGAAGCCTAGCAAGGGGAATGTCGAGTGTTTAAGGAGGTGTAACAGTTACCTGAGAAAAAAGTAGAAATTACTTGTGAGATGCCCCAATGTTGAAGTCAGTTTGCTGAAAAGCCATCTGACGACCCTTCCTCTTTTCTGCCCTTCTCCCTGTTATTACAAGTATTTAAACTGGGAGGAAGACCTCTGTGGTTGAAGGCTTCCAGGAAGAGTACCCACAATCATGAAAGCAATTGTGGAGGAAGCAAAAATCAGCAGCTTCTTTCTAGGAAGCTAAGATTGTTTATCCTAGATGAGACAGGCTGTCAGGTACAGGTCAAAGTGCTAGATAAGATGTAGAATAAAATCTGGAACATGAGGCCTATTGACAAAATGATTGTTGATTGGATGTGGCTGAAATTTCACTTACAAGGTGCTATGGTTTAGAGGTCTCCTCAATGCTACTGACTTAACTGCATTTTTAAGAATTTCTTTAGCCCTATTTATTTTGAATTCTGCAGCTTTTTCCTGCTCATGTAACCAATTCTGAGCATGTTCTGTACAGCTGCAGGCAGCTGAGCTGCCAGGGGCTCTGCTTTCTGACTTGTGAAAAACCCTTGTTCACTCTTAGGAGACAGCTTCTTGATGAAGCCGTAAGTAGACGCTCACAGGATTTAGACCCAGGGCCTTACTAACACTCGAACTCCAGGGGAAGTGAAGTAAGATGCCGCGTTACCATTGGCAGCGTGAGACACGAGCCCGGGGTTTGTCTGTAGTGAACTGTGCAAGAGGCAATGGGAACAGCTTGGAAAGGGAGATGGTGAGAGATGAATTTGTGGCAATGCAGCCATAAGCAGAGAGAGTAGGATGGATGGAGCTGGTGTTAAGAAATTGGTAGAGCTGGTGGCTAAATATATGTTGTGAATGAAATGAGCAGTGCTGTGTAAGCCCATGGAAAGATGGGAGATTTCCAAGAGAATGCAAATGAGTGTTGAAGAAATAAGATGCATGAGTAAAAACCCAACTTAGGAGCTGAAGGAAGGATGTTATTGAAAGATAAATAGCACACTTGGCTACACTGAAGATGGCTGACAGGTTGGGGAGAAGAACTGCGAAGTATTGATTCTGAATTGTGGATCGGAGTCTGCACTGATTCCAGGCTTGGTCCATGTGACAGAGAATTCATTTTGCAGTTCCTGTAGTGCACAAGGGCGAGGGTTCTTGGCAGTAAAAATCTGTGAGCATTAAGGTGATAATAGTGAGTTAGGTCAGTATTTCTAAGATGGAAAAGGTTAAGGCTTGGCTTGTCTTGGATCAGAGTCCAAAGAGAAAATGAAGGAATAGAGTAGACAGGAAGGAAAGATAGTGGGCACTAGAAAGATAAAGAGATCAAGTATTGCCATGGGGAAAACGGATGTATTGGAGGAAGAAAAAAGTTGAATGTATCCTTTATCTTTGGTAGAAAAAGTGAGTGACACTAGGCATGTGTCAAATTGAAAGGAAGGGAAAGATTGTTACGCTTGCCAGTGTTCTTTGAAGAAATCATTAAAATCCTGTGCAGAAAAACAATGGAGATGGACAAATAAGAGACAAATGCAGTTAAAAGACAGGCACGATGGTGATGCAAGATGCAGTGAAATCAGAGAAAAAATTGTTTTGCAGGGAAGCTAGCCAAACAGAAGGAGTGTTTATACTGGAAGAGGTCAGCCTTTTTGTTTTAATCATTCAGTTTGTGTTATGGTAGCAGAAGGACACGGTGTGAAAGAGAACAGGAGCCAGATCTGAGCCTGAATCATCTCAGACTTTTCTGGTCTTGCATTGCAGTGACTCAGTGATATCAGTAAAAGTTAAGGAAAAATAGGAAAGGGAGCTCCACTACTACTACGTCTACTCATTTGACCTGTCACCATGAGAAAAGTATCACTGAATAAGAGAGGAAGGTGCAAACAAACCCAGAGAACATCTGTCCTCCCTTTAAAAACAAACTGACAAAACCCTCAAACACCACACCCCCCCGCCCCAAACAAAAAAAACCCAACAGCAAAACACCCCAGCCTGTAAGCTGAAACTCTGGGCTCCCTGTGGTTGAGAGGTTGCCATAGCTGTGCTGGACACAAAGGAAGGGGGAAATAAGGGTTGGACCCTTTCCAGCTGCTCCAGCAGTCCTGGCTCCGCAGACTGCCTGAACACGTAAACCATTTCTGAAGTTTTAAGGTTCTGATAGTTGGTCAGAAGACAATGGTTTCTGTCCCATAGCTGTTAAAGGTTGGTGCAGATTTATCCCAAGTTCTGTGGGTTCCAGCATCTCAGAGCCTGGCATATCACACACTTGGTGCAGAAACTCTTTCTAAATATCAAAACAGTGTCTCCTGACCTGACTGTTCCACAGAGATGTGGTCGAAGTGTGGCTGATAGAACCAGTGGCCAACTGGCTTGTCACATGTGATGACAGTGATTGACTGAGAGGATCATTTTCGTCCTCACTTGGGCCCTTGCACCAGACACTTTCTGGAGCCAGCCGTTGTGGCTGCCAGCTGTGGTGGTCAGCATGTGCTTCCCAGGCTGCTGTTGAGGTAATACCAACCATCCAATGGGAAAAATAAAGGAATTGTTTTCTAAAGTAGTTTTTTTGCTTTCCATGGGTAGGCAAATTTGGCCAAGCTTGGCTCTTTTAAATAAAAGCTCTCTTGTAATGAAGATGGAAAGGTGTAAAAGAGGTGCAAAAGGAAGTTGTGTGTATTCTTGTATGTATTCTTGGCTGGCTGTGAAGTGTTCAGAGGAAAACTTTTTTCATATATGTCTAAAATAGTTGTCAGTTGATTCAGAAAATGTGGGAAGTACCAAACTAAGCCATCTCCTTACGGTAAATAATTCTTTCTCTGCCAGAAGCAGAGTAGGATTTCCAAGCTGAACAGAGGTGGTTCTGAAATTCTATGAGAAAAAGGCCTCTTCTGCTTTTCTTTTGATTCCCCAGATGAGCTCTTTGAACTGCAAGTAGAAGCAAGTTCATAGCTTAACAAATTTCCTCATGTGTTTGGGTCCTTAACGGGATGTTTCTTACAGAGGCCACTAGGTCACCTTGTCCTAAGTGGTTTGTTTTCCCTGACAGCATAGCAAGTGGCCTGTCAGAGGCAGCAGCACAGAGGAAGTGTCTTTATTTGCCATTTCGGATGTTTAACTTGTTGACTGCCTTGCAGCTGGCCTAAACTCAGAGCTCCAGAAGAACTAGGCCTTGGAGTGACACCTGAGTAAAGCAGCCCTTGAAAAGCTGAACAAAATGTAAGATTTGTGAGACACCAACTCCTCGTAAAACTTGTAGCCCTGGTTTTCATCCCTCTTCAGAGCATTTGCTTTCCTGCTTCACGATGAGTGTGTTAAGTGAGCTCTCCTTCTTTACTGCCAAGCGACTGCTCCTGCTGGCTTCTCAATGTGCTTCCTAGAGTCCAGCTCCTCTAGTAATACATATGAATTGGTGTAGCTCTGCTTGAGCCACGCCTGATTTACAGTCCATAATGATTTGAGTCCGGGCTGGTTGTATTTACCTTTAGGACAAATGCAGGGCCCTAGTTTGAATACTAGCGTTGACATGAGACTTGAAGTCTAGCATCTGGATGTGAATTTACATTTTATGAATATTTGCTATTGCAGCGAGTCAAACAAAAACCTCAACAGAGAGAACAACCAGTGCTCCCTGGGTAAAAGCCTAGGGTTGGTACCAGCTTTTTTTTTTTTTTTTTTTTTTTTCTTTCTTTCATTTTTTTTCCCGTACCCCAGAGCCTCCTGATAGCCCACATTACCATTTAGTTGTCATTTGCTGCTCCCTGGCTCTGTTGGTTTCTCAGCTTAGAAACAGCTGCCATGTGATGTGAATGATATTTTAAAGTCCTGTGTTTGAGTTCTTGTGATAGCAATGTGCAGGGAATTGGCAAGCTCTCGGAAACAAAATGGCATGCTTTATTTTGTCACTAGAAGTATGTTCAATCTGCTATTTGATTCTCTGTAGCATTTTGATTAAGAGCTCCAGTGAAGTTATGTGAAAAGTGAAAATTCTCTTTATTCTTTCTCTCCAAGAAAATGAGACACACAGCATTGTCAAAATATTTGCCTGATCTTGCAGATTTGGATACTTGTCATAGTTCTTCTGACAGACCAAAACAATGGTCATTAAATGAGAAGCAGATGCAATAAGTATGCAGGCAAGCTTACGGGGAGAGACTGAGGGGAAGCTGCCAACAGAACTCACTAAGCACTGGAGAATAAAGAAAAACAAAAACTTTTCTTGCTATTGTACCCCATAAATAATAATTTTCCTCTAGTAATCTAGGCATTGTACTTTTCTGCATTGGTGTTTTCATATGTTCTGGTGCAATATTGACTTCAAATCCAGATGCTCCTTTTGGCTTACTTGAGTATCTTTCTTGCCAGGAAGCAAAAATGCCAAAGAAATGCTTTAACTTGGTTTTTCGTGTGTGTTTGTTTGTTTGTTTTGAGGTTTCTTTGTTGGGTTTTTTGGGTGTGTTTTTTATCTTTGTTGCTTGGTATTTTTTGTTGTTGTTGGGTTTTTTTTAGTTTTTATTATTTCCCTTTTCTGTTTTTCCCTTTTCACTGCAGCACTTTTATTTTAGGACTAAAGGACATTGTCGAGGAAGAGCATGGTTATGTTACGTTCACAGTTTCGTATGATTGGGAAGATAGAAACTGCCTGTATGATTGGGAAGACACAAGACCCTGAGTTGAGTCCTTGGGAGCCGATAAATTCTCTGTCAAGATGTAGAGTGTGTTTCTTGAGCAGGTAGCTATTAACGTTTGTTTTGGGGTGGCAGAGCTGCAATGTGGGCTCATGACATTGGTCCAAAATCTGCCTTAAATTATAGACCGAATTAAAGCTTTTTAGCTTTACTATTGCTCCAGCTATTGACTCAAACCATAAGAATTAAAGATTTGCCCTTAAGAAAGGGAATTGAATTATTATTCAGAATCTCCATTCTCTGATCTGTGTATATTTAAGCTCATCTGTGTGATTGCCATTAGCGTTCATGTATTCTAGTATGTCCTTAAAGCTATCCATAAGTTACAGGTTTTAACTGGCATGTGATAGTTCTTGATCCTTGAGTTAAAAATAAAACTCAACGTTGGCAATATGGTTGTGTAACACTAAGCAGTTGAAACTCTCCCTGCTGCCCCACCCTCCAAATCCGTGCATCTCCTCTGGGACTGTGCATGAACACAAGCATGGACACGCACGTACAGGTACGCATGGACAAGTCCCTCTCAGGGAGAACATAAAGAAGATGCTGGATTTCATGCAGATGGTGCACAATAAGGGTGGGGATATTTAAACAATGTATTGCTGACAAATCAATGCAATGGGCTACCTCTGAGCCAGAGCTAGAGTAGTGCAGCATCTTGTGTTACACAGGTTCCTTATTGCTGGAGGAAGGACTGGGGTGTGATGCCTTCACAGCAACTCAAATTGGCTTGGTTTGCACAAACCTCTTGTGTATCAGTTTTGTGTCCCTTTCTACACCAGTCCATCAGTGGGCAGTAACTCAGATCAGATGGCTACGAGGTCTGTCTGCAAAGATTGAGCATCTCTGGCATCAGGGTTTTATATATATTTTTAGTGCATGCAAATTGTGTTCAGGGCTTCGATCTAAAAGGACTAAAGGCTTTGCTTGCAGGCTCACACCACACTGACTGTGGCTTGGATTTGTTTGTGTACAATGGCTGGTCACTAGAACTCACCTGTAAGGCTTTAGGAATGTCCTTCCGTGTGTCTTGTGTATTCTGCTGTGTCCCTGTCTTGTCCCACAGTGAATTACAGCTGCTGGTAGAAAAGCTTTAATATTAGGCAGTGCCAGGCACTGCTGGAATTGTGTTTTCCCAGACTTTGGGGGCAGAGTGAGGCACTGCATGGCTAGGTCCTCCGCGCAGATAGTGCCATAGGAGGCGGTGATTTTGCTTTGATATCAAGGGCATCGAGCTCTGTGAGAGAATGGGATCTTGTTAGTCCAAGGTTTATGAGAGGCAGAGTGTTGTACATGCTTCTGGTGCCTATTCACAGATTCAGTGTTGCCATGCTCTAGATAAAGAATAGCTAAAAGTGTTTGCTGTTGTATTTGACTCTTGGGTGTTGCTATAGTGTTTGCTTTAGATTCTTTTTCGTTTCTTATTTTTGCTAGTTTATGGAGGGTAATGCATGATTTTTAAGATAGGAAGCATTGTAGATATCATTGCGTGAATTCTAGAATTAGAGGTATATATTTCCCTAATCACTTCTTTAATTAATGTTTTGTCTTGGGTATGAGATATTTGGAGTCTGAGAACCTGTGAGGTACCTGAAACAGTCTATTTTATCTATCTTTCTTGGGGGGGGAAAAAAAAGATACCGGTAAAAAGAAAAATTTGGAAGCAGCTAGTCAGATAATAATTCTCTTCCTGTAGTTATGTGTCAGTGCAGAAGTGGTTCTTCTGGTCAAGGCTTAAAACCAGTCAAATCAACCCAATACCCAGGTTTAAACATCTGGAAAAAATATCATAATTCTTGAGAGAGAGACAAAAATGTCGATCATGAAGTGTGGTTAGAGAGACTTTATTCACACATGCATAGCTCCAGTGTGCATAGATGGTACTTCAGTGGATACAGCCGAGTGTAAATTTTGAATCTCTCTAAAGGGTTTGCATCTTTCACTCTGTGTCTGTTCCTGCTGATTAGCTGAGTGTCTTGGTTTGAAAGACAGGTGTCTGCCAAGGAAGGCTGGAACCTCCCTTGCAATGGAGAATTTGACCCCCTTCCCTCCGAATTATTGTAACTTTGAAACTAAAGGGCTTTCAGGCAAAGATATGGGAAAAAGGAATAACAGGTCTTTACTAGTACGTGTGTGTATAACCAGGCAAGCAAACAGCAGCCCCGGCAGCAGCACCGAACAGCCCCAGCCTCTCTCCGGGCTGTGATTTCCCTTTTCTGTTTTTCCCTTTTCACTGCAGCACTTTTATTTTAGGACTAAAGGACATTGTCGAGGAAGAGCATGGTTATGTTACGTTCACAGTTTCGTATGATTGGGAAGATAGAAACTGCCTGTATGATTGGGAAGACACAAGACCCTGAGTTGAGTCCTTGGGAGCCGATAAATTCTCTGTCAAGATGTAGAGTGTGTTTCTTGAGCAGGTAGCTATTAACGTTTGTTTTGGGGTGGCAGAGCTGCAATGTGGGCTCATGACATTGGTCCAAAATCTGCCTTAAATTATAGACCGAATTAAAGCTTTTTAGCTTTACTATTGCTCCAGCTATTGACTCAAACCATAAGAATTAAAGATTTGCCTTTAAGAAAGGGAATTGAATTATTATTCAGAATCTCCATTCTCTGATCTGTGTATATTTAAGCTCATCTGTGTGATTGCCATTAGCGTTCATGTATTCTAGTATGTCCTTAAAGCTATCCATAAGTTACAGGTTTTAACTGGCATGTGATAGTTCTTGATCCTTGAGTTAAAAATAAAACTCAACGTTGGCAATATGGTTGTGTAACACTAAGCAGTTGAAACTCTCCCTGCTGCCCCACCCTCCAAATCCGTGCATCTCCTCTGGGACTGTGCATGAACACAAGCATGGACACGCACGTACAGGTACGCATGGACAAGTCCCTCTCAGGGAGAACATAAAGAAGATGCTGGATTTCATGCAGATGGTGCACAATAAGGGTGGGGATATTTAAACAATGTATTGCTGACAAATCAATGCAATGGGCTGCCTCTGAGCCAGAGCTAGAGTAGTGCAGCATCTTGTGTTACACAGGTTCCTTATTGCTGGAGGAAGGACTGGGGTGTGATGCCTTCACAGCAACTCAAATTGGCTTGGTTTGCACAAACCTCTTGTGTATCAGTTTTGTGTCCCTTTCTACACCAGTCCATCAGTGGGCAGTAACTCAGATCAGATGGCTACTAGGTCTGTCTGCAAAGATTGAGCATCTCTGGCATCAGGGTTTTATATATATTTTTAGTGCATGCAAATTGTGTTCAGGGCTTCGATCTAAAAGGACTAAAGGCTTTGCTTGCAGGCTCACACCACACTGACTGTGGCTTGGATTTGTTTGTGTACAATGGCTGGTCACTAGAACTCACCTGTAAGGCTTTAGGAATGTCCTTCCGTGTGTCTTGTGTATTCTGCTGTGTCCCTGTCTTGTCCCACAGTGAATTACAGCTGCTGGTAGAAAAGCTTTAATATTAGGCAGTGCCAGGCACTGCTGGAATTGTGTTTTCCCAGACTTTGGGGGCAGAGTGAGGCACTGCATGGCTAGGTCCTCCGCGCAGATAGTGCCATAGGAGGCGGTGATTTTGCTTTGATATCAAGGGCATCGAGCTCTGTGAGAGAATGGGATCTTGTTAGTCCAAGGTTTATGAGAGGCAGAGTGTTGTACATGCTTCTGGTGCCTATTCACAGATTCAGTGTTGCCATGCTCTAGATAAAGAATAGCTAAAAGTGTTTGCTGTTGTATTTGACTCTTGGGTGTTGCTATAGTGTTTGCTTTAGATTCTTTTTCGTTTCTTATTTTTGCTAGTTTATGGAGGGTAATGCATGATTTTTAAGATAGGAAGC
Organism: Ifrita kowaldi; assembly: GCA_013398055.1. NCBI lineage: Eukaryota > Metazoa > Chordata > Aves > Passeriformes > Cinclosomatidae > Ifrita > Ifrita kowaldi. The sequence goes on from VZRS01003569.1 coordinate 620,362, forward strand.
ATTGTAGATATCATTGCGTGAATTCTAGAATTAGAGGTATATATTTCCCTAATCACTTCTTTAATTAATGTTTTGTCTTGGGTATGAGATATTTGGAGTCTGAGAACCTGTGAGGTACCTGAAACAGTCTATTTTATCTATCTTTCTTGGGGGGGGAAAAAAAAGATACCGGTAAAAAGAAAAATTTGGAAGCAGCTAGTCAGATAATAATTCTCTTCCTGTAGTTATGTGTCAGTGCAGAAGTGGTTCTTCTGGTCAAGGCTTAAAACCAGTCAAATCAACCCAATACCCAGGTTTAAACATCTGGAAAAAATATCATAATTCTTGAGAGAGAGACAAAAATGTCGATCATGAAGTGTGGTTAGAGAGACTTTATTCACACATGCATAGCTCCAGTGTGCATAGATGGTACTTCAGTGGATACAGCCGAGTGTAAATTTTGAATCTCTCTAAAGGGTTTGCATCTTTCACTCTGTGTCTGTTCCTGCTGATTAGCTGAGTGTCTTGGTTTGAAAGACAGGTGTCTGCCAAGGAAGGCTGGAACCTCCCTTGCAATGGAGAATTTGACCCCCTTCCCTCCGAATTATTGTAACTTTGAAACTAAAGGGCTTTCAGGCAAAGATATGGGAAAAAGGAATAACAGGTCTTTACTAGTACGTGTGTGTATAACCAGGCAAGCAAACAGCAGCCCCGGCAGCAGCACCGAACAGCCCCAGCCTCTCTCCGGGCTGTGCCGGCCCTTTCCCTTTTCCCTTTTCCCTTTTCCCTTTTCCCTTTTCCCTTTTCCCTTTTCCCTTTCCCTTTCCCTTTCCCCTCCCCTCGGTGCAGCTCCGCTCGCGGCCGCCAGGGCCGCTGCCGGCTCCCGGCCGGGCAGGGTTCCCGCCCCTGCAGGGGGCGCTGTGGCGCGAGCTCAGCCGCGTCTCCCTCAGGCGATGATGGTGGGCGGGCTGGGTGGCGAAATGGGCTGCAGCGGGAACCCCGGAGCGGCAGCTGGGACCACAGGGGCGAGCAGGCCCCAGAGTGGCAAACAAAATGTATCAGGAAGTCCGCTGCTGTGGCAGGATCCCCGTCAGGCAGGGCGTGCGGGGTTACGGTGGAGCAAAAAACCCGGAGTAGTGGCAGAGAAACAGCCGGACTGGGCNNNNACAGCAGGACTGGGCAGCGGCAGCGCGGCTCCCAAACACCGGCGGGAGAGCGGACGGGAAATGGGCTCAGGGTCCCGGGTTTTCCCCTGAGGCAGCCGAGTAGATGGCGAGGGTCCTTTCCAGTGAGGTGCGGTGCTAATAAGGCTCCTGTGCAATGGCTGCTGCCACAAGCAGAGCGTCACTCACGGTAGGAGAAGGCAGCAAGAGACAGAACCCCGCGGTGGTGGCGAATTCTCCCCACAGCAAGCGCAGCCTGTCTCCCCTCCAGTGCTGAGAACGAGAGTGTGAGGCCCCTCACTCTTCCCTGGCCAAAACCTCGTGGTATCTTTGCCCTTCCAAAGAGAAAACGCCCCTAAGTAAGAGAGTAGCCAGCTCCACCCTTCCCGTACCTTGGCATTTCTTTTGTCTGTCTTAAGTACTGGTTGTTATTCTCTCTTAGCAACAGATGGGACAAAATTCCATGAGAGAAAGAAACAAAAGGAAAAATCCTAACGCCCAACACTGGGGCTGGAAGTACCGTTCAGAAACCAACTTCTGCCCAGATATCTCTTGTAGGTTGGTTTTTTCCTGTTCCCACTGTACTGTTAATGTATTAATGTACTTTAATGTGTCTCATCCTTCTGCTGCCTGAAATGCAAAACTTGGGTTTATTTTAGGCCGCACTCCCGAAGTCCCTGGCACAGGTAGCTCTGAGTCTCAAGGGACACTGACTCGGATGAAGGAGCTGTGGCCCAAAGCAGGGCACTCCTCATGAAGCCCTTCAAACACAGGTTGGATGAAACAATGACTTTTGGAAAAGGTTGGGCACATTTGATGGGAATGGAATTAACACCATTTCTCACCTACTGACATTATAATTTTGCATTTATTTATTTTACTTTATGACTGTTATTTGTCTTAGCATAAGAATGTTTCTTGTACATAGTGTGATGCATTTTGATACCTTCAGAATGTAGTGAGGAACAGCTGTTCACCAAAAAGTGATCTGAATTTTCTATTTTCTGAGGATTTGGTCGTGTAGCCCAAGTTGACTGATGCTTCTGAAAATTAGACCACTGGTGTAATTGCCTAAGCTTGAACTCCTGACTAACTCTTGCTGGAGGGGTGACTTGTAAGAGCAAGTTTGTCTTGTCACAGCTGGGAGAAGAAGCCTTAAGTCTTCTAATGAGCGCTTCAACCACTAAGAGCCTCTCATTCATTGCCTTCTGATTAGTTCCAAACTTGAGTGTAAAGCTAGTCATAAGTTAATGTAAGAGATAACAGGACTAAGTGCTTCTCAGATGGTCAAATTTTTTTTTTTTTTTTAGATTGTAGTTTCTCTGTACCAGCTTCAGCTGGCTTGTAAGGGGACTATAGCAAAGCAAACTGACTTGAATTAATATTTTTTATAATCAGTGAAATTAAGCTGAGGGCCAACTGGAAGACTTTGGTTCTACTGGAATAACGTCTCTGATTAGCTTGGGGCTAAATTACTAATTCCAGTGAGGGATTTTGAATTTTTCATTGGGCTTAATGTGCAAAGCCCTTAAATATTCTGTCATATTTAGTAATCTGAAATACCAGGACCCTGTGAATCTGTGTCTAAAAGGCTAAACCCCACAAAAATAATGCTAAAGTTTTTGCTTTAATATTCTAAACTAAACAGATGTTGCCTTTACTGACATTTTCAGAATCTTTACTGAGCAATAGTATATTATTTGAATATTTTTAATGTGACAAGTTTGTCGGTGTTAAGATTTCAACGCAATTCAATACACACAAACTTAGAGCATTGACACCAATTAACTTACGCAAAAGCTTTAATGTTTTCTGAATATTGTACTCTAATGATGGCAGCTTGGTGAGATACTATTTCATATTTGCTGTTTAGATATGTATCTACTGAAACGAATATAAATTGAGTTCTAGCTCTTGATTAGTAATCTATGCAGCTGTTAGCTTGAACTCTAAAATCTGGGGCTTTACAATTCAGGAGGGGCAAAGTGGACAATTGCAGCAATGATAAGAGGCATTGGTGAGCTAAATTAAATGGCTGATGATAATTGTGATAGCTTACAAAGAATGATGCTCTGTTATTTACAAAAGCTCCTTTTTGCATGGAATCTGATGTATTCTCCCATGAGCCTGCTTATAATTCATATTCCACTTTAATATGCCTGCAAAATGTGCTTTCTTTCTGTATACGTATTATTTTTAGGATGTTATGTTTCCTTGGTGCATACACAATGAGCCTGAAATCCTGTAGGAATGTGTTTAATTTGAAAGTTTTATCCTCTGGGCCTGGTTAATTCAAATAGGAGGCTCAGAACACTGCTGCAGTGCCGGCAAGAATGCGGGAATGGCAAATCATCTGCACAAAGGCAGCAGAGAGCCCGGGTGGCTGCGGTGCCTGCGCTGGAAGGTGCCACTGTCCTCAAGATCTGCTCTCTGAAGCTGCTCTGCTTCTTCCTTTCCTCTGTCAGTGCTGGGAAATGAGGGTTTGGCCAGCTTTGCTTTCCTTTATACCCTTAGCGTCGTTCCTCGGCATCTCATAATTGCAGCCTCCCCAGATCCACTCTCATCCCGTGGCACGGTGCATAGCAGGGAGCTGCCTGCCTCCCCTGCTGCTGATGCAATGCCTAGACAGGATTTGGAGAGGGTTTGCTGGTATCTTTTAAAGCTGGGAAAAAATGGAACTGTGGCCAGTTCAGGCCTCCACCCTGTATTTTTTTGGTAGATTGAAGGAATACACTTGCTGAGTCCGTCCTACTCCAGGATCAGTAAGCTGTGTCTGTTCTGTAGGAATGTGAGAGCCCAGGAATTCCAGTGTGCAGCCTGCTGGAAAGCACTGCTGGCTCATGGGCAGCAGAGGGGAACGGGCCTTGCAACGATGGCTGGGGGAGAGAAATGAAAGGCATTTTTTATAATACCCTGGGCAGCATACACAGGATGTTATGTCTGGCTTGGACTGGGCTGACGTGGTGCATTGGATTTTTTTCTTATAATGCTGGAAAAATAGCTATAAAGGAAATTCAGAGATAGAAATGGAACAAAATTAAAATGAAAAGCAAGCTTTATATTTCACAGTGAATAATTTGCAGCATCTTTCCTCAAAGAAATTGGGCTGCCACTAGAGATATGAAGCAAGCAGCGTAGAATTTTCTGCAGATTTATAATCCACTTGAATATCCAAATTATGGCTGCCCCATTCTGTGACTTGGGAGAAGGCACAGTTGTGGGTAGCTGTGGGGTGGGGTTGGGAGATGCCTCCAAGCAGCTCAGCTAAAGGAGAATTCCAACTGTGTGTTGGAAAAGAGGAGACAGTAGAGTGGAGAAAACGGATGGGAACTTCTGGCATGTAGTTGGCCAAGGAATATCTCCAGGTTTGTACGTGCTGGTGCAGGAAGGGAAGGTATTAGCTCCTTCCTTAAAAGGGGATGTGCATTTACTGGAGTCATATGCCCTTTTATCCAAGTACCTCTGGAGGGTGGAGTAGGTCTTATTACTTTTCCATTGCTGCTCATGAGCAACTGGAGTTGAAACTTGCTTCCTCTCAGGAATGGGGTTGCAGTCAGCTTTTTCTCTGGTCTCTGATGCTGGACCTGCCTTCAGTTGGAGAGAGCACTCACCTGTAACCTTCTTGAAATACGTCTGTCTTCACTGGCTTTCATTGCTATGTGATGCAGGATGGGTTTCCTTTCTCTTCGAAATCCACGTACACAGGCTCTGTGCAGCCCTTGCCCTCTGTGGAATTCACCAGTCACACCCCAAAAAGTACCCTCTCTTTTTAGGAATAGAAGTGTTGAAAAGCCAAGAAGTGTGCATGTGTGGGGGAAATCCCAATCAGTGCCATACACCTGATCAGTGCCTGTCAACTGCCTCATTTATTTTCAGTATATTAATAATGCAAGTCCCTGAGGCTGATTATTGTCTCTGGAGTTTGCTGTGTGCAAATGCTTTTCTATTCCGATGAATTCAGTAATCAAAGTCCCACTGGCAGGGCCAGTGCTGAGCAGCCCCTGGCTTAGAAAAAATAAGCTGTGGCCTTTGGGGGTTTTTTTGGTTTGTGGTTTTTTTTGTTTGGGTTTTTTTTTTTTTTTCCTTTATTTAGGCTGAGATTTATATTGCCCAGGAATTTTTGTGTCCCTACTCCTGATTTTCATATACAGTCTAGATAAGAAATGAAGGCTTTCTTTAATCATTTAAAATACTAGGAGATAGAGAATGAAGAAGCCATGCCATTATATCTGCATCTTGCTTAAAAAGAAAATGCTTTGTCTGAAGTAAAAACAGACAAATTGTTCATTTGAGTTCATTGCCTTCTTTAGCTTTCAGAAGTCGCAGGGAAAGAGTTACTCCCCTTGCTTCCCTAGGAGCGTACACTGGGATTTCTAGCTCACATTTATTTTGCTGAGACTTTGGAGTCAAGTTTTTATATGTAGTTTTTGATGTAGGACCTAATTAGGCCCTACACATCTTAATACTTTTTGCTACATCTGCATTAAAGATGACATTGCATATATTTCCATACAATTTACATTTAAAAGTTGGCCATGCTGTGTGCAATAATCATTTTAACAAAGTACCATTGACAGTCAATATACATATCCATGCAAAAGATGTGGGGGTTATAGGAATAAGCATACAAAAACATATGGGCACGCACTGCTGTCGTTGTCAAGCAGTTTGGAGAAATCGGGGGTTTTTTTAACATAAGTTCATTGGGGTATTTCCTACAAAAAACCAAGAGGAGCTTAAAGATTAGAGCTCCTGCTTTAAGTACACCCTACGTGTGCAAGACTGTGGAGCTGTTCCAGTACTCCAGAACATACCCTAAAGTCTGAGCCCATACAACATGGTACGAATGCCATTGCCAGTCAGGATGCCCAGATGTGACATTCATTTCTGGCACTTCTGCTGTGCCCAATCTGAATTTAAATGGTAGCTGAAATCCAGATGCCTGGGAAGGTTTGAGGTTGTTGTATTTTTGTTAGGGCATGTAAAAGATAGTTTGTTTACTAATTTGTTTTCAGAAGTACTGCCAATGGTCAGTGGTGGAAAATCTTGAGCGCTTTTTGGTGTTTTCCTGTGGAAGCACACTGGGTTGTTAAATTTTTCACTTAAATTAGAAAAGGAATCTACTAGTGACAGGAAGTCAGCCAAAAAGAAAAATGAAGTGGGTTACCTTGCAGGGCAAAGAATCTCTGTGTGTTGATGCTTAGGCCAAACATTTAGTCCCCGAGATGCAGATTTACATGCTGAATAGTCAATTTAAAAAACATGCCAACGGAAGTGTCTCTGTTTTACTTGGCAAAACTCAGCTTGGTTTTTTTGTTGGGGGGGATCAACATTTCTCATTTCATGGTTGTGATGATGTCAAAACCTTTTCAGACTTTAAAAAAAAAAAGCAAGAAAAGAGCTTGAAGTCAGCTGGTGCTTAGGCAAGTAAAGATCAGACAGAGGCATGTTATTTTCTGACAGACTTCAGAGGTGATCTTTGGGGTGGAAAGTGGGAGTTGGACCTTCATGCTACAGATAAGTTGCATGAAGCAGCAGAGTCAAATGTTAATTTATGTCTCGGTGGTTAAGTAATAGGAAAAATCAAGAAGGATGAATAAAATCTTCTACAATCTCTCATCTACAGGCAAATAGTTTCACTTCTTTGTATTTACTTATCTGTCTGCTTTCATCTGTGTAGACATCACAGGCAGCTGAGGTTTGGTAAGTTGGCAAACTGATGAATTAAGGATTTGATTTTGCAATATTGAAGTTAACTGGCCTTTATCCATTGTCTTGGTCAGACGCTGTAGAGACCTGTGTTCCTCTGTTAGGTGGAGAACAGAATGAATCCTTCCTTTTGCAGTATTCCCAGATAAATGGAAAGGGTTTCTAAATCATTCACCCTCTTAAACTTGGTGTCACGAGTTTCTCCAGTCTGTTTCCTCTACAAATTAAGCACAATTGAACTCCTCTGAGAAGCTCTGAGCTGACCTACTGTTCCTATAGCAGTGTGAAATTGGCTGAGCCACTTCAGCCCCTCATCTGCCCTTATCAAGCTGGGTTGTTAACATTGGGTTAACCACTGTGATACTGGTGTAACTAACTGGGGATGACAATTGCAATTGCAGTTTAATCAATTAAGATTCTGTCTGTACAGTGCCTTTATAAAATCAAATACATTTCACCTTAATAATCATGATAACACTGACAGGAAGTACTTTGGATTGTCAGTGATGTGAATGTTGACATCTTGAAAACTATGTGGGAGTGAAGATTTGCAGCGAGGTCAGTACTTCAGAAATACTGAACTTAAGTCAAGGACTTTGGCCTGTTTAGACCTTAGCGTGGTTTCCTGCTCCCTTCTCTGCGCTGGGCTTCGGTTTCCCTGCAGAGGATACAGCACCTGCATGAGCTGTGCGATACCTGCTTTGCCTTTCCAAGTTTAGTGTAGCACCAAGTCTTGATTCAGCTCCTGGACCTCTAATCTCTTGTGGCTGTGAGAAAACTTAGAAAACTTACCTGAAAATGGCTCGGTTTACCCCCCTCCCCCCCAAAAAAAAGCCTACATTGTGTTTAAGTAATTTATTTATATATTAACTTTTTGCTTCCTGACGTTCTCAGGTTTGGGGTTGTTTTTTCTTTTTTTTTTTGTTTTGTTTTTGTTTTGTTTTTTTGTTTGTTTTTGATAACATCACCTCATCGAAAGGAATCAAAGAGCTTTTTCCAAAGGGGGCATTTTCAGACAAAAGGCTTTCAGAATAGCTTTTCTCTAAGTGCACTCTACACCATATGAATTCTATAAAAATAAGTTCTGAAAATGATTTTCATATATGCGTAGTAAAATATGAGCTTAGTGTCAAATCCCATGAACTCTGAAGTTTCCCCTCCTTAGAGAGTGCTCTTCTGAGGTAACATTTCTGCTTTTATATTTACAGACAGATATTCTAATTATCTGGATGATGATAATGAATGTGTTGCTTATAACCTATTCTGTGAGGGTTGAAAAAGCTGGAGGGTGATTGTAGATACTGCTCTTGTCTTAAATGATGAGAAACTAAAACATGAGAGAAGAATGAAGAAAATGGAATATAAAAAATTCATGTTTTACTAATGAAAATCTTCCAGATTAAGCACAAAAAGGAGAGGGAAAAGGAAAAGAAACTCCCACAGTAAACAAGTGAGAGGTTTGAATCCAATGCACAATGCTCTATGTATAATTGATGATTAGAATTTATTTTGATTGTGCTGGTCTGTTTCCTTTGTAGTACCAAAGCTTAACTGCACTGTAAAATTTGTCAGGAAGGAAATGAGTGGCTTTTAGGTTTCTGTTTTTCAGTACATATAAGTACCAAATCTTTGTGGTTTTTGTCACCTGGAGAGCTTTTTTGGAGGATTAGTTAACATGAGTTTGCGATAGCTGTTGATACCAGCTGTAAGTAATTAGTTACACTGGTATTTAAAGTGCCATCCTTACAGATCGATTTTAGCAAAGCCCTGAAATCAGTTAGGCCCTTCATGGTGTGCAAATACTGCTTCCGACTGTCAGCAGACTCAGGCAGGTGCCATGTGTGTGTTGATACTTCATGCACATTTTTCTGTCCTGCACATTTCTTAGTGCTGCCATGTGCCTGGGAGGATTGGACATATAAATTCAGACTTTGGGGTAGTATTTAAGAACTAATAGTGAATTTCCCCAGAGAGAGGAAGGGGTGATTCCCGGATGCTACCTGAAGGCTTCAAAATTCTTGCCATTGTATAACTGTCAAAATTAAAACATTTGAAAGTTTTTTTATGGAAAGACTATATGGGAGAGAAGGAGAGATCCCTCCCAGCCTCAGTTACCAGGGGGTTCTGTGGCTATTAAGGTGGTTGGGGGCTGCAGCACTGGTGCATGAGGAGAGGCCCAGTGATCTGGGTATGCTCAGCCTGCTCAGGGAAAAGGATACAGGGTGGGACCCCAGTGCATTCTTCAGCTTTCTTATGGAGGGCTGTAGAGGAAGGAATGACCTTGCCCAGGTATGTGCGCAGCAAGAGGACAAGAGGCAGCAGGTGCACACCTGCAGCAAGGGTGATCCCTGCTCGGGATGGAAGTGTTCAGGGACCTCAGTGGGTTTTCCAGGAAGGGTGTTGTATCTCCAGCCCTAAAGACTTTCAAATCCAACTGGCTGTGGCCCTGAGCAAGCTGAGCTAGCTTTGAACTTAGCCCAGTCATTACTGGCCAATAGTGAAATAAAATTTTCTTCTTGCAGTGTTTAAAAATGAAATGTAACATTTTTCAATGTCACATGGCTCCTCTTGAATGAAAACCACTGCAAATTACTGGGATTTATTTGGATTTAACACTAAACAGCCTTTGGCATTTAATAGCAAAGCAATGTTGTTGTTGCTGTAGCACATGCGCTCCCAAATGTTGGAAATATGGTGGCATATGTTCTTTTAGTGCATGTTTTAAGAATTGCTATTAACTTTTAAAAGGCAATATTTTGAAATTGTGAGAAATTAAGCACAAAATCTCATGAATCTTTTGTACTCATTTCATGCACAGTATAGAGATCCTTTGGGAATGCTGCCATTATTTCATAATTGCATTGCTTGGCTGTTACTCATTTAAACAGAGAGCCACATTTTTCCAAAATAGTTACTCTGACCTTTGGGCAATTAACATATGGCTCATCAAAGAAGTGTTCAGCATTCCTTAGCATACTGCCTCTGATGCAGTCTGATGTGCTCTTAACACTGGGGGAAAAATTGGGTTTGTAGTGTGTTCAGTCAATCTATGCAGCACGCGGATCTACAAGAGCTGTGGATAAATGTGTCTGAGGAGAGGGACTGCAAGGCTGCATCTAGTAGAGCTGGAATGGAAAGTAAGAGAAATCTCTACAGTGATTTGTGCTTAAATTTATGCTCTGAAATGATGGAAGCACAGGCTAAGCTGGGAATTTGTAAAATGCTTGACAGCCTGTGCATTACCAGTCGGGAAGTATTTTAGAAGTCAGTTGAAATAGGGAGGTTTTGCATAGCTGTTTTCGACTTTTAGCTGTTTAGTGCTCTAAATTGTTCCATGTTTAATTAGGCAGATTTGGGTTCAAAACCAAATAATTTGAAAATTTAACATGGAGAGGAAATTAGGAAATTGTGCTCAGGAAATGAGAGCACTGTCAGTTTATTGCATCTGTTGGTCACTCAGGTAAAGCTTCCGAACATTTTTTGGGTTGCCTATGGATGCATAGTTCCTAAAAAGTTCTAAGGGAGACAAGCTAGCAGTGTTTGCAGTTCATGTGTTGATTAATCTGCTTGCTTTTATTTATTTTCCATTCAGTTGTGCAAATTAATAAACTGGTAAACTTTCTTCATGGTCTGACCTGCTATAGATGTATCTTTAAAAGCAGTTCAGCAAATACGTCAACATGCAAAGCAACATCGGCAAAAGAGGCCTTGTGACCAGATTCTGCCCTTGCAGAACACTACTGTACTCAGGACAGATGGATGCTTTGGATCTTTTAAATGTACTTCTGTTTGTCATGTCTTGGTGTTTTGCATGTAGTTTTATGGTTCTTTTACAGAGTTTGAGCTTTGGAAAAGGCCATGTATTAATTTTGACATAAATTTTATCCTATTACCTAAGAATAGGCAGAGAAACTGTTGTGAAGGGAATGTATATAGTGTTGTTCAGAATTCAACAGCATGAGGCTTTTTGCAGTTAATTTATTTGTGCTTTTTGCCCATGTTTTTTTGTGTGAATCAGTTTTATAAAGATCACTCTGGAGGTGGCTTGAAAGAACTTTGCTTGGTCCTTACACCTTTCATTGGCCTGGGGCCTTTTCCAAGCAAGTGTCCTGACTGATGCTCGTTGAGGCATTTGCAGGTATCCAGGATTATTCAGAACCATAAGTAGCCTTGAGGAGGAGAAAAGGTCACAAGCTCACTCTACAACACAAAAAGAAAAAAAATGTATTTTTGTGTGTTAAAATAGTGGAAATTTTTCTTTGCTTTTGTATTTTCTTTGTTAATGGATGCTATATCTCTGTGTTTAACAGCAAATTAATCTTCTGTGAAGAAACACTGTCAATACAAGTATGGATATAATAGGTCATTTACATAATGGAAGAAAATAGTGGAAATAGGGAAGGAAAAAAGGTAGTTTTGTTGAGTGTTATGAGATGAGTGCTTGTGAGATACTCAGAAGTGTTGAAAAATTACCACATTTTGTCCTGTGACGTCTACAGAGCAGGAACCTGCAGGTCCAGGGTTGCGCAGGCCCTGGAACACGGCCGTGCGCAGAGGGTCTGTGATCGGCTGCACTGCAAGAAGGCAGCACTCAGAATTCCCTGTCAGTGTAGGTGGGACACTGCGAGTGCCCGAAGGCACAGCAGGATCAAACAGCACCAGCAAGTAACCATCGTGTGATAGGGGAAACAGCGGAGGGAATCTCTGGTCAAAAGGAGGAAAATACGGTTGTCTAGCTTCCCTTACTGATCATGTGGTGTTGCCTGCTTTGGGTCAGTGGGGTGTGATGAAAATGCATCAGTTCAGCTCTCTGGTTCATGTGTTTGTCTGTGACAGTGCCACTTCAGAAAAAGATACACAGACCCTGCACAGCACATCAGTTCATCTCACCCTGCTGTCAGGGGCTGCATTAGTTGTCTGTGCAGTGTCCCAGGGTTTCTCCTGCTCTCCTGGCCTTTGTGATGACCTGTGGCACTGAGTTCTGCCAGTTGTTCTGTGAGTTTGGCTGGGTCTCCTCCTGGTCTTTCCTGTGTAAATGCATAAGCAGTTATATATTCTGTACCTTCCATAAACTGCCAGTGTTTCATACATATTTCTATCCTATTGGATGATTTCTTTTCACATTCAAGATGCCCAAATTTCTAAGGCATATGTGATTTCCTACAGTAAAATTTCGTAATGCAAGCGTCATGAATTTTGGTGTTTGCTCCTTCTGCAGGTAGAAACAACCTTTGGTAAACTGTTTTTTCTGTGTGAAAAGCCTTAGATTGAGGGAATATGTTCCTTATGAGTGGTGTCATGATACTTTGAGGTTTTTAGCGTTAAAACCAAAATGTTGAAAGAGAACAGTCAGTACAAAGCTTGTTCCACTAGAAACTGGGGGTGTGCCTCTGGTTTCACTTCTGTCCTATTGTCAGTGTTCTTCCCTGCTCTCCTCTTCCTACCTTTTCTCCCTGCCCTCCCTCAACCCCCCCTGTACACAGTGTGCCAGAGTCACTTCATTTTGGTCAGCCTTTCTTAAGCTTTCTGTGCATCTGGACTTAAAGAACAAGGCTGGCTGTACCTGGAGGCCACAGTAGGTGAGGCCCATTTCTTTAGTTCAGAGGAAAATCCTGCTTCCCGATGTCTCTTTTTTTTTTTGTACTCAACAGCACTTTCTCAAAAATGTCTTCCACACAAAATTAGAAGCTAAGAGGAGTGGTGTTCTATGCCAAGGGAGCACGGGATAAAAGGACTCAGAAATCCAGGCATCTGTTAATAGCTCTGCAACCAGATTGTTACATGACTTTGTGAAAGGCTTATAACCTGTCTCTATCTCCTTTTCTGCTGCTGGAAATGTGTAAATAATACTTTTCTCACCATCTTAATTAGTAGATGCCCACAATGCATGAGAAAAAAAATTGCTGTGTTTTTCAGAGTTAATTGCAGTGATGTGCCAGAAGCCCATAAGCTCACCCTTCTGAGAACTGTCTGTACTGACTGCTGCCAAGTGTTTTCTTCAGGTCGCAAATTTATGAAAACTCACAGCTGAATTCCTTATGTTGAATATTGCAGAAGATTTAAACAAACTACTTATCATGTCTGTATATCTCAGGACACTAATGGTTAATCCAGAATCTAGAAAAGGTAGTTTCTTTTCTTCCATCTGGTATTATCCATTATCAAAGTTAGCTTGAATTTCATTCCAAAAGGACAACTGATCAGATCACCAGCTTACATGGAGCCCCTTATACCGTTGTTAGTTTGTTGCAGGTAACATAACTGCAATTTATTATGCAGTTAATAATATTTGTCATTAAATTTCCATTTTGAGAGTATCATTTGGGGTGGATCTGTCAGTTGTCAGAAACCTGCCAGAACTGTGATCTACAGAGGTGTATAAATGTGTCTTTGGGTCATCTACATTACACCCCTAGCCAAAAGCTCCAGAGGTCTAGATTGTGTCCTGGCAGTGGGAGAGCAGGTAGGTGGCCATGGCTGACGCAAGTGTCATTGGTGGCACTGACTTGTGCTCCTGTGTTAGGGCAAGAAATGTGCCTTTTTCTAACCTTTCCCTCTGCTGTTGTTGAATTGTACTTTTCACCACAAAGCATCATCCCACCTTGGCATATCCTCCCTTTCACACCACCCTCTGTTGCTACTTTGGGAGTGCAAGTCCAAGTGTTTGAGGTATTCAGGGCTCAGCAGTTACCACCTATGTGAAGCAGAGGAAGTACCTATGTAAGTAATAATTATGGGTGTTTACTCTCTGTTTCCAAGTGTCTCTTCTTGGATCTGCTCATGGAGAGCTTTGGTAATGCATCAACTTGTGGCCGTTGCCCTTGCTGCTGCTACAGCTGCCTTCAGGGAGTGGCAGGTTTCCTGACTAGCTGAATAAAATAGGAAGAGGTGGAGGAGGGATTGTCAGATGCTCCAGGGTGCTCTACCAGTACAGAAGTCAAGAAAGACACAAATTAATATAGTGGAGAAACCCGTGGAGATTGCTGTAATCCTTGTGAAGTAATTTGGGAGTAATGTTTTGAGTTTCAAGCCAAAGACTTTGTCACTGGTAGTGGAGGAGACCAGAGTGATGATCTAATAACTCCTGTCTGAGCAGGAGACAGTTTTTGCTTTGCTCATTTAGAGCAGGAGGAAGAATGGCATTGCTGATATTACCCAGGTGCTAACCAGGGGTAGAAGTGGTGTCTTTTTATGGCAACCACTATGTAAGATTCCTCTATACTAAAAAAAATGGAGCAAGGGCTGTACTAGGTCAAATCAAGCCCCAGTATCCTGTCTCAAACAGTAACCATATGTCTAAGCCACTTAATATCAAATCAGACATGGTAGTTTTAAATTCAGTATGAGCCTTCAGAGGAAATGGAAGCTTCCTTCCTTTTTATGAAACCATTCCTCTGTTTTCTTCTCTGTGTATTCTTTTAACTCACTCAGAAGCTCTCTGATGTTCAAGATGAAATTAACAGGATTCCCCCTGCTGTTCGTATTGAATTCAGTTAATATAATGAGTTGATTTTTAAATTAAACAAAATAAAGCCTGCCATGTCACAGAAATACCACTGAGATCCCATAATTTCCACCTAACAACCAGTGTCTGTACTATGGGGTTATAACTTAAATGGTGGAGAGTATGTGTCTGTCAGACAATGTTAAGTATTTTTCATAAGAGCTTTGGACACATAATCGGTCAGGAAAACAACATGTCTGTGACATAACAATCAATAATTTTATCTCTAGTACGGTAAATTAATTTCCATGGGGCTTTCTTACTTTGACTGTGTATGCTTAAAAATTCACAGGGTGTTTTCATGACTCAGATAACGTGCATTGTCTTACTGCTTGCTGAACCCAAAAACTTTTGAAGAGCTATGGCTCAGACTGCTGGCTCAGTGGAACATTCCCCGTGATGTTTATGGTAACACAAAAGGGTTCTGGAAGGGGTTGGGCCGCACCTTCTGGCAGCACCATCCGCTGCCGTCCCTACTTGTTCAGCATCTCTATTTTTGAATTCTTTTCTACACCTCTGCAGTTCCATTGTATCATAAGGAAGTTTTGTCTTTTTAAAATTAGATTGTTTTGATGTACCATCTGTTACTTCTCTGCCCACAATGTTCATTATCCATAAGTTTGCTTACCGTTTTTATTTTCCATGTGTGTGTCTCCTTTTGTGGCCAAATGCAAAAGCCAGCTACAAACAAAATGTTTGTGTGTTCTCATGTTGATTCAAGTATCCAGAGCCCTGAGGTCGTAAGAGACTGATATCCATCAGTGACTGCTGGATTTGCACCAAGAGACTGTCACTGCTCAACATTATAATTGGTTGTTTCTTAATTTAATTTTACACACTTGTGTTCTTTTTTTTTTTTTTTCCCCCTCTGCTGTTTCCCATGATATACCTGCAAGAAGTGCAAAGATTCTTGGCCTTGGGACTTGTTTAGACCTGGAAAAAATGCAAGATTTAGTTTTGCTGTTTGTTGTACTTGGTTCTGATCTCAAAATGAGACAGGCATAGTTGTGGGTTTGTAGGCTTGTTTACATTTTGAGAGGATTGTAGGGCTTGGATTTTGGTCCATCACTAATTGAAATCCCATTAAATGTAATGCCTGCTTTTGATGAATTTAAACTGTTGTTTGGTTGGTAACTTAACTCTGAGACATGGGGCTTTGGCACCAGAACCTGAGGTGATTGCATAAACCCCTCTGAAATGAAACTGCTGAGTTACTGCTGATGCTTGCTCTTACATGGGAGTTTATTTAACGTTTGGGGACTAATGTGTAGCTAATGTCATTACCATTCTTTCAGGCTTTATTTTTATAAAATACTAAAAAACCACCCCACTCAAGCACTACTTATGGAAAGTTATTTTTCCTTCCTGTAAAAGACCTCTGCAGGTTTCATGTGTTTTACAATTTTCCACCAGTTGAGCGGCACAAACATATTAACTCTTAACACTAGAGAGTTGCTATTCCAGCTGAAAAATGTTTTGAAGTATTAACTGCGATACGGGAAGTTGCTTTTCCAGTTTCTTAAATGTTTCCAAATCTTTGATAGATTTTTATTTTTTAAAAATCCTTACCTCTCTTGCCCTCCCCAGAAATCCATCTGCAGCTCAGCTGCTCATAGCGGTCTTTGCAATCAAGGCCTGTTTAGATTTTGCTCATGAAACCAAGTGTGAAATCTATGGCCACAAGCCAATCCCTGTCCCATACGGCTGAGACTGCTGAAGTCTTCTCAGAAGCTCGAAGAAAATGAAAGAGGAGAACAAGCCTGTGTATTTATAAAAGTAGATCTCTGAATGGATTACTTTTGTTTAAGAATGGATAATTTGCAGGTCATCTCCAGGTGATTTAAATCTTGCCTGTAAGGTTCTCTTCTCGCCTTGACAGGTTCAGGGCTGCTGAGAGAAGAGTGTGCAGTCAGGTACCTGGGGCTTCTCTTGCTGTCTTGGTCACTGATCTGCTGGGTGGCCATGGGTGAATTATCTGACCTGTGTTTATCTCAGTCCCCACACGTAGCTGGGTTGGTATTCTGTAATATGTGGAGATGACTTGTTGGGAGTAGAAGCTGGCTTGCACTGGTGATTTGGAATGGTGACGTGGAGTGTAGGGTTAAAATCACAAGTCCATGACAAATTGCAGTAACTCATAGAAATTTATGTGGCATCTCTGAAGGAGCTTGGACTCCATTTGGAATACTAAATTTTTTGTCTGAAAGTATTGTAAATTCTTTGGGGCAGACATTCACTTACACTGGTACAGTGAGTAGCTCCGGTGCAGCCTTGGCATGTTACCGTTAGTAAATAAGTTTTTTAGGGGCAGATCTCCAAATAAGAGGGTCCTGAGCATGTAGATCAACAGAAAAGGTAACATGGAGAATTTTACAGTATCCTAGTGGTGAGAGATTCAATTACGTCTTATTTTTCTCAAAAACTTTCTCACCAGACCAAGTCTATCAAACAGCCTTGCCAAATTCCTTGCTATTGCCATGGAAATCATACTGTTCTATTGCTTGAAAATAGCATACTCCATTATGTGTGATGATAGGAGTGTTTACAAAGGAAACCACAGTGCAGTGTGAAAACAGAAGGAAGTTTTGAGCAGGGAATGTTTTACAAGAAGCCTCAGAGCATGGATGCCGGCCTGCTGGCCTACCTAAGGCCTGTCATTCTGTACATGCAGCTACTTTTCTCTTACTGAAGTTTGGCCCTTGAAAGAAATTTCCTTGGCCCTGTGTGGTTGTTCAGAAGTGGTCAGCAGGCCCCAGGCTCTGTTTCCTCTTTGAGCTGAAATGTCAGGTGCTTTCTCTCAGGATTTAAGGAATTTTATGCTTTTTTTGGTCCTTCTCAATTCCTTCTATATGTTCTTTCTTTCAAGCTTTCTTCCTCAGTGCTTGACAAGGATTGCTCTGTGTGGCTCCTATTACTGTGGAATTAGGAAATTAGCAAAAGTTGATGTTCTTTTTTGCTAGACTTTGAAGGCAGGGGTGGGTGAACAGTGCTAATATGGCGGTGGTTTTTATTTACACCTTCTTTGTGGGTGTCACATGTTTGTTTTTCCTCCTCGGGGGATAAAATGTACTAGGTGAAGCAGGTGAAATATTTGAGGGAGAAAGCTGCCTCAGTGAATGTGCTGCCTGGAAAGGGAAGTAGGTACAGGGACAGGCATGGACTGTTCTCCACATGCCGTTCCCTCACAGGAGGCCCTTAGCTCAACTGAGGAGAGACAGACGAGAGCTCTGGAGCCAAACTGGGACTCCTGGCAAACATCGGAGCAGGCTGAAAATACCGCTTCGAGTTAGACACAGTGATACAGTTGGAGGTGTGACAACCCACACAGATCAGTTTGAGCAACTGTGCTGGGGAAAAGTGTTGGGTTTGTCTACTGTTAAATAAGACAACATGTCTAGCTCCGGAGACAGGAGGAAGGATGGAATTGGCATGGGGAGCAGAGGGCATGAAGAAGAAGAAAATCTTCTCCAAGGTCACCTTTTACCACAGGGATGGGAGATTGAAGAGGACTTTCTTGCTGCTTTTGATGGCTAAAGGCTGCTGCAATCCTGGCAAATCTCTCAGGAATCGTTCAGGAAGATCTGCTGCCGTACCTGAGGCAGGCAGTAATTTATCTGAGATACAGTGCTCCGACTGCTAACACCCAGCTCAAATTGGCTTATTTTTTCACAATTGTCACAGAGCCAGCCACATTGTCTCAGCTGTGTGCCTCTGAACAGGGAAGTACAGACCCAGAAAAAGTTTTGGAGTCATTATTCTTACCCGTTTCTTTTCCTCTCATCTTGTCCTTTTTTCTTTTTCTTTTTTTTTCTTTTCTTTCCTTCAACTATTTTTATAACTCTCCTTTCCTTTGTTACTTCGAAAACTTGGACTTTTTCCAGTCTCTTCTCCTATAGGGAGATGCTCTGTCCTGACAGTATCATGTTATAATATCCACTGATAAAGACCTGGAATTACCTAACTCTTACGTTCTCTAAATCCCAGTGGAGGCCTTCCTAAAGTCTAATATCTTTATGGCCCCAAAGAGGGTTTCCTGCTGGAGTTGGGAGCGGAAGGTGAGTTAAAAGTGGCTGATGAAGCACTCCCTGTTGGGGTGGTGATGGTTGAGTTATAAGTCTCACAAGCTCCTAGTCTTGCTTCTTCCCACAAAGGTGTTTCTGTCAGGGTCTGCACAAGGCAAAATTCTACCAAGAATGTCAATGAACTTCTGCTTGAGCTGTGTGGGATGTTATCAATAAGGACTAACACCGCAGCTGTGCTCTGACACCTTCACCTGCCAAGCACCCTGTTGTCTCCTAGGTCTGGGATTGATAGCAGCTGACTTGTGGTTTGTACCCAAAGAGTGAGTCTGTCACTGAAAGGCCATGTATCACATATCCAGCACATGATACTACGGGGGGGACAGTTACAGGTGTTTTCCCATCACGTCATGGTGAGTACAGATGTTTTCAGAGGTCTCATCAAGTTAGGTAACTTCAGGTCAGCCAGCAGGTTCAAGAGAAAGGAAGGAATACTATAAAAACCTTCTTGGGCCCCAGACCAAATGCTTCTGGGCGTGATGTAAACATTAGAATATGCCAACTCTCCTTTACAGCTCATTTTCCAGGGATCAGCGGGGATGCCCCTTCCCTCCCCTCTCCCCAAGTTTGCATCGATTGCTCAGAGATGGGAAACTGTTTGGGTTTGATGGTAAAGGAGAAAGTTCCTACGCCCCTCTGTGACTGCAGTCAGAAATTTCTGACAGAGCTCTTGGAAAGTAATGTTATCCTGTGTTAAGGCAGTAACATTTTCTATGCTGTAATAGCTGGTGAGTGAGGTAGTGGTAGAACTGACAGGGTGATGATACTGGTGGTGTCTGGAGACAGCAGCTGTACAGCTGGCAGAGTCACTAAAACAGCAACTAAACTAAATCATTGGGAGAAGCAAATCTAGTCACGTGCTTGAGAGCATTTACCATGGAAGATTTGTGCTGTAGGACTCAGTTGCAGGTGCTGTGACTCAGGTGTCACTCAGTCGTGCGTCAAGCCCCAGTTTTGACATCACGTTGAAAGGTCTTTAAGAAGCTGTGTTATAATGACAGTGGAGAACAGAAGTTCCTCCATGTGGAAAGCAGTGTAAATGTAGGTACCTGAAGCTTGAGATTTATTGGTAAAGTGAGTCTTAACTATAGAGGAACTGTAATAAGAGATGGTATTGTGTTTCTTCTCAAATTATTTCCACTACTGTTGTCCCTCAGCAGCATTGGTGTGCCACTCTGCTGT
Organism: Ifrita kowaldi; assembly: GCA_013398055.1. NCBI lineage: Eukaryota > Metazoa > Chordata > Aves > Passeriformes > Cinclosomatidae > Ifrita > Ifrita kowaldi. The sequence continues at coordinate 639,978 of VZRS01003569.1, forward strand.
CCTTGAAAGCACCTACCGCTTTTTCTTTATGTTTCCTAGTGCCTATTTTGGTTTCTTGCTCTCACACTCCTGTAAGTAAGCCTTTTATAATTTGTACAGATAAACTTAGACCAAGCACAAAGGGAATGTGTCATTGTTAAAAATAAAAAATACCAATTAGGTAACTTTAGGATGTACATGCACTCACTGTGTCTGTTAGGCAAAAAGAATTTATTGTCACATTTTATTCTAATTCAGTAGATAGGTAAAGGGATGGCTCCCAGGTGATGTTTCTAGTGACAAAAGTCCTACAATCATAATATTTCATTCCCAATGACTTATGAGTTATGAAATTCAGCTCAGTATTGTTGGGTGCACTCAATAGCCAACAGTTTTGTTGTAAAGATCTCTGTTAAGTAGCAGGATTTTTTATGATTTTGGTTTTGTGTGGGAAGGAGTTAATGAGATGATCCTTCTAGGACTTCTCATATTTACAGCTAAAAATGAACTATTCTACTCAAAGTTGGTAATGAATGCTTACATTTAAAGAGAAAAAACCATTTTGATTTCCTGAGTAAAGTGAAATTCTTATTTGAGAGATTGTATTTTAATCCATCTTCCTTTCTAATTAAGTTGATTCTGAAAGCTGTTCAATTACTGAATGGGCATGTATTAGTCAGTAAGGATCTCATTATGGAGTTACTCCCACTCCTAAATACATGCTTGGCAGTCTACTTTGCATTTCAGCTTCTTAGGTATTTTTATAACTTATTGCTAGAGTGTTGCAGTTCTGGAAAATTACTCATTTACTGGCTACTACTGATTAAATTATTAGCCAGCCAGAACACACAATGGATATAATATGGTCTGAGAGCAATTGTTAACAGAAATGTTGAAACATGGGCTGTTAACTGAAAGACTGGTGGTTCAAGCACACCCAGGGACAGGTTTCCCTTTCCCTGCTTATGGCAGGGGGGTTGAAACTAGATGATTGTTAAGGTCCCTTCCAACTCAAACCTTTCGATGGGTCTATATTGTTAATACCAAGGTAATAAAGGAACCTGTTGTCTCACATAAGAAAATGAAATTTGACTCGAAATGTACCTGAGCAATGGTTTGGGGTGTGTGTGGGAGAACATGTGCTTCTGAAGGGTTTATGTCCGAGGCAAGATCTCGACAGTGGAGTTGCAGTGATCTGTGGAGATATCTGGTGGGCACCCTTCAGTTCCTTATGGGATCCTGCTGGGCAAGGGAGTGGGACCAGGCAAACAAAAATACCTTTGTCAGGTCCTGGGACAGAGCAAAGGGATGTGCATAACCAGGTTTGGCCCAGGCCTCCTGAAGACAGGTGTTTTCCTCTTTTTTGATAGCACCTTGAAGAGAACAGGGTGCTCTTATTTAATAGCCCTAATTATTGGCAAGGATTTGTAGTAGGTGCTACCAGAATTGCTTGTCTAAATCCCTTGAAAAATCAATTTAAATCTGTTCACAGTGAAATCTGATTTTGTTGTTGTCCCTGTAATGATTTGGGTGAAGGAAATCAGTGTGATTTAAGATTCAGTGCAAAGGAATGAGAGAGATGAAAAAGATGTAGAACAGTGATGTGGAAATGTGAAACAAGTCTGTGCAGTGAACAGTGCAGGCAAACCCTGCGTATGAGCAATACACACACGGTAAGGAGCAGAACTCTGTGGAAGGGGAACTTGGGAGCTCCTTACCTATTGACTCGTTTCCAGACTCTTAATAAGATTTTAATAGGTTCTATTCAAGCTGACTTCTTGAGGGATTGATAGAGAAAAACATAATTACCACAAATCCATAATGGTTCTGCATGTTGTAGGCTTCTGAATACTGGTGACAGAGGGGTGGCCCTTGTCTTAACTGCTGTTCAGCAGGACATGGCACCTTTCTCAGAGATCATTTCTAGCTGTGCGTGTGCCCCTGGGAACAGATGGGGTCAGTGGAGTGTTGCAGGACATAACCAAAACACAAGGCTCATAGTGCTGAGGTGGAGACCTTCCTGCTCACCTTGAGGACTCTGATTTTAAGGGGGTAAATAAAATTGATTTTTTCATATTATTTTGATCGCTTCAGGTGTGGTGGCATCCGATAGCACCTTAGGGTGCTAGTGATGTAATCTGCTTTCTTTTTCCACTTACTTCTTCTGTGTCCTGAGGTACAGGATTCCTGTCATTGAGAAATTACTTTTTTTTGTAGGAAATGGATGCAGTAGAATCTACAGTAGAGTAACACTTGTTATGCTGCAAAGACCTTTAAAAATAACTCTTGTGCAAACTTAGACCAGAAAAATAAAAGGAATTATTTCTAATGTATATACTTTAAATGGCAGTTAGTGTTTTATGTATTAAGAAAGCATAAAACTTGCTTCTATTTATAGTGTCATTTAAACTTGCCTGGATGTAATGAGAGTGTTTGATCACAGGCTAGAAGACTGTGCTAGATGGAACAGTGTTTCCTATTTTCTTAAATATGTAAAATCTGGAGGAAAAACTTGAAGCACTTTAGTTGAGTCATCTAACACAGGAATAGGCTAAAGACTTCTGGAAGTCTGGCTGTAAATAGGATTATTTACCCTTTCCTACCTCAGAGGATAGAGTTCTTTTCAGAGCCTTTGAGCATGTCATATCTTAAATAGATACACAATTGTTACATTAAGTAATATGAAACTATGTGACAGTAAATACAATAAAAGGAATGTGACCTTGAACTGCCTTTGAGGATGCAGTGTTCTCTGAGAAAAGCTTTTTCTTTTTCTTCTGATATTAAAAATAATTCATGTAGTGGAGCTATGCTGTAAAATTATTTGTGTTGATATTCCAGTGTGTAGATTGTTTAAGCACATGCTTTCACCAAACACATGGGAAATGAACATTTACAGAAGAAAGTGAATGTAGTGAATATTTTTGCCTTCCCCTTCTCTTTCAGTTAGTAGATTCTGCCGGAGAACATACATACAGTTCTCTATAATCCCGCTGTTTCGGGGTCAGGTTGTCACCTGGAACAGTGGCAGAAGGGGAACTTTGTGTATTCTTTACTGTATTTGCTGGAAAGTCTTTTTGGAAGATTATTTAGATGTTATTTTGCTCATGCATTGGGTTTGAGCGGCAAGGTTTTGGTAGTGGGAGAAGGTGCCAGAAGCTTCCCGTGTGTCTGATAGAGCCAATGCCAGCTGGCTTCAGGATGGAGCTGCTGCTGGCCAGGGCTGAGCCTGTCGGCCACGATGGTCGTGCCTCTGGGATAACAGATCCACGAAGAGGAAAAGCCCTGCACAACAGCAATGGCAGCCAGGGAGGGGAGTGAGAATATCTGAGAGAAACAGCTCTGCACACACAAAGATCTGAGGGTGAGTCTCTTTGGCCCGTGGGGTAATTGGTGAGTGATTTCTCCCTGTCCTTATCTCAACCCATCAGATTTCCACTGTTCCACATTTGGACCAGTGTCATATATACTCTCCACTGAAATCTGAATGTCGTTCTTTGCACGTTTTGAATCCTCATTTCTTAAATATACATAGGGTAACCCAATTCTTTGCTTTTAAAACCACTAGTGAAATAATCATTTAAATACACAAAATCTTTAGATAAGTATAATATAGTTAAACATCTTGACATTCAGATAAAGATTATAACTGAGCTTCCAGAAACTATTCCATTATCTTTTGAGATGCTGGAAATTAGTGATACTTTACAGTCCAGTACATTCAATGAGATCTTTCCAAATGACCAGTGTTAGCAGTATGACCAAAAAAGAATTCTGTGTGACTGCTCTTAAAACCATGCACTTACTATGGTAACAAAGCAAAGTAATTACTGAATTCCAGATGCAGAAGTATGTGATTTTCTGAATCTCTCATAATTTAGAAGATTTTTCCATACAGTCTGTGATCTGTAAGTATATGAATGATACTTTGAGAGGAACATATAATATCTAGTAAAATACTTGGAAAGTTTGCTCCAGATACTTCGTTCCTTGTGGGTTTTATCTCTGATCATCTTGGTGTGTTTAAGTTATGGAAGAACTAGTTTACCATAGTTGAATTCTGATTGCCAGGGTTGGGGAATTCTTCCATGTGAGAAACACTGAATTTCAGTTAATGGTGAAATATTTGGCTATTTGGAATCAGCTGGGCAGTTAAAAGACCTTCAGCTTGTTCAGATCCAGAACCCAGTGCTATGTACATACACCGCTCTTCCTAAGCTGACATCAAGATATTTTAGGAGCAATTTGTGTTTGTTGGGCACTTCAGCCCTTACCTGCCATGGCAGATGATCCTGTGGAGGAACAGGCAAACTCCTGATCCTCTCTGCAGCTCAAGACTGTTTTTTTGATGTACCTGCTTCAAAATGTATTTGAATTGAACCTTGATTTAGGTGATTGCTCAGGATGCCTTTAAAAATCAGCTTTGGCCTTGGTAAGGAAGGGTGAAGGAAATGGGAAGAATCTTTTACTCTGTTTTTAAAAGTCAGAATGTTTTAGCAAATCCAAGCCTGATTTATGTTGGTGGTGGACACTGGTGAGATCCCATGAAGTTTCTACAATACAAAAAGAACTGAAGTGGCATAGATTTTATACAGGGGGGAAAAAAGGTGCATATAACCCCAGCCTTGATGATAATCTGCATCCATTAAAAATAAGTCCCATGGTTCTCATTCCATGTAAAATCAGAGCAGATTAAAGGGGCTTCATAGCTAGAAGAGATGGGCTGTAAGGAATTAGGGGGATCAGGATTACAACAGGAGGAGCAGGAAAAGGGAAGATGCAGAACACCATAGTGTCCATGTGTGCTGGTGGCCTGCAGAGCTACTGAATATCATGGGCTTTGTTGTTTTGTTTGTCCAGGTAGTCCATGGGCTTCAGAACTGAAGATATTCTCATTGTGAATGACAAAGCTGGTTTAGATCAGATGTAGAGATTTCTGAAGTGGATTTCTCTCTCTTTACGCAGAACTGTTGGTAATTAAAATGTGTATTTTCCAACTGAGAGGAAATGTGGTTACTAATCAGGCTTAATTATTATACCATATTTATTAAGTAAAATATTTATTTTATTTTACTTACTCAATAGCGTTAAATAACCAAAGTACAGCTTAACAGTGGCTGTTTATGGCAATAGTAATTTATCCTGATGTGACTGCCTAAGCAGCTACTTGTTTTTCCCCTATTGGAGATAAGGGTGGTTTGGAGACATTTAGTGCTGCTACATTGAATCTGTAGTGTGATCATTTCTCCTGTTTGCAAAAGCAGGGTGATCACCTGTGACTGAATCCAGTTGTAATCTGAATGTTTATCAGGAATATGAAGTCATTAGCAAGCTGATTCTTTTCTAATTACCAGTCAGGGATGAAAGACTTGGTTTACATCTTGGTTTACATTTATTTGATGTTGTAACGTTTGCAATGTGTAAAAATACCACACTGATTTTATTTTTCTATTGTCCCCCTTTTGGTTACTCATGGTAAAGGGCCTATTTAACTATGGGATGGCAGCGCTCAGATTCCTGTGACTGTTGGCTCATGTGCACTTGCTAAGGAGGATGTGATTGAGTGTGCAGCTCTGAGTGGCTGGGAGCTGACAGAGCCTAGTTCCCTCCCTCTTCCTGCCAGCCCTGCCCGGCGCTGTGCCTGTAGCCATCCCTCCTTCCATCCACCCATCCTGCAGCTGCAGCAGCAGGGGTGCTGTGCCTGTAGCCATCCCTCCATCCCTCCATCCCTCCATCCCTCCATCCCTCCATCCCTCCATCCCTCCATCCCTCCATCC
>VZRS01003569.1:646447-801523 GCA_013398055.1 Ifrita kowaldi
TCCAGTTGTAATCTGAATGTTTATCAGGAATATGAAGTCATTAGCAAGCTGATTCTTTTCTAATTACCAGTCAGGGATGAAAGACTTGGTTTACATCTTGGTTTACATTTATTTGATGTTGTAACGTTTGCAATGTGTAAAAATACCACACTGATTTTATTTTTCCATTGTCCCCCTTTTGGTTACTCATGGTAAAGGGCCTATTTAACTATGGGATGGCAGCGCTCAGATTCCTGTGACTGTTGGCTCATGTGCACTTGCTAAGGAGGATGTGATTGAGTGTGCAGCTCTGAGTGGCTGGGAGCTGACAGAGCCTAGTTCCCTCCCTCTTCCTGCCAGCCCTGCCCGGCGCTGTGCCTGTAGCCATCCCTCCTTCCATCCACCCATCCTGCCGCTGCAGCAGCAGGGGTGGCCGTCAGCCCCCAGCTGCCCTCCCCCGTGCTCCCTCCCCAGTTAATCCTACCATGTGCCTGCATGCTCAGCAAGGGGGATTACTTTAAGTCTGCATATTTTCATCTTTCCTGGGTCCAGGTCAATTTACTGGCTGGGCACAGTGAGCCAGGAACAGATTGGTGTGGTGCAGAAGCAGCCAGCTGAACTTTGATGAAAGGCAACGCATCAATTTGAGATGTTACGATGTTTACAAGTTCTGCTGGATAAATCGCACACAATCCAGGCAAAATAAACAGCCAATTTTTCTTCTTTTCCTGCTTTGTGGCAAGGTGATTATATTTAAGAGAAGTGTAGGAATTTCTATCTTTCCACTGACACCATATGAGAACCCGCTTAGCACTAAATAGTGACAGCAAATGCTGAAGTGGAAAAAAATATTTTCATCCATCTGCGCTAATCTTCTTTTACTCCAAGATTTAATGGGGCGGGGGGTGCGGGAGAATGAGAGAGAGAGGAATCAGAAAAATCTTAAAAGCTTGGCTTAAGCTTTTAGCTTTGCCAGCTCATTCTCTAGTCAATGAAAAAAGTGCCAGACTTCTGCATTTGTGGTGGGGATTTTATTTGAACAGTGAGGCCTGCAGACTTTATTACCAAAAATAAATAACTAAGTAATGGTCTCTAAATGTGAAGGGAGGAAGGAAAAAGCCACAGCTGAGCAGAACTGATTGTTTTTTTAAAAACAGACTGGAATACACAGTGTGCAACTGGAAAAAGCATTGTTGAAAAACTGTAGAAGTCTCCTGGTTGTTTCTGTAGCTACATAATTTAGGTCTTCTTATGCCATCAAATCTGTGATCACCCATGTTATTGTGAACGGCACAGATCTGTGCCCTGCTGATCAGACAACAAAGACAGAAGGATTTAGATCTTGCAACTTGTGCTGTCTTTGCTTTTACCTTGTTAGATATCACATTCTCAAGGAGTTTTTCAACTAGGAAAACCTGGAGTATTTTACTCCTTTTTTAAGCATTGGATCGGATCTGAGTCTCATCTTGCTTACTCAGTAACAGTCTTTCCTAGCCAACTGCACGGCTGTCCTTGCAGCCATTTTATAGTGGCGTGGGCAAATCTTTGCAGAATTCTGAGAAAATCAGCTGATAGCTAAGAAAGGTTTTGTTGCTGAGATACACAATGAATTCATAACAAAACTGCTGGGAAAGAAAAAAAATTGAGAATGGCCAACTTTTCAGAAGTCAGTCTCTCTTCTCCCTCAGGGTGGGCCAGCTAAAAGTATTTCCATGTTTTTCTACTTTAAAGGAAGGCACAGGCAAAGAACCAGAGGTGGGATAACAGGAACACAAACATCCGTTTGAATTAATCTTTGGCAAAATAAATCACCGCTCCATATAATATATTTTAAATGTTGTTTTAGTTTGGATGTTTTCATCTTTCCACGTCTCTGCTCTTCTCTTAATGTTAGCTGGGGGGGATTTTTATGCATTCTATTTGGCTGTGTGTATTTCACTGGATATTTCTGCTTCCTCTTTCCTTCTGGCAGGGCACACAAGAAGACTTACCTTGAAAATCAGCTTTCAGGCCCCTGGGCCGTTGTGTTGTTTCTGTGGGTGTTGTTTGGGGTTTTGTTGTTTGGGGTTTTTTTTCTTTTATTAAGTAGGTTTTTTTCATCCCCACTAATGAAGAAGTATAATAATGGCTCGGGTTTAATGGAAAAAATAGCATAATAGATACATCAGTGTTACACATTTAGACAGAGGTAATAAAGCAGCAAGGCAGTGTAATAGCTGTGTTTCAGATAGTCTTGAAACTTGAAATCATGCATGTGCAATTAGTCCTGATGAGTTTTGTGATGGTTTGTTTTTCAAAGTGATTGTCAAGTAGTTGTGAAACAAGACTCCTGGATTTTCCCATGAGCAGCAAATATTTGAACTTGAGGATTTTGGCATCTTAAGGTACTGCAGATTGCACGTGTAGACTGAGAGGTTATTTTTGAAAAAATCTCTTATTTCATGTTATTCAGTTAAGTTGCAATTTTCATCAATATCATTAATATATGTTTTAACTTGGGTAGCTTTGGTACAACCAAAATTATTTCAAATAGGTTATGTACTAACAAAGTGAGCTGATCTTAGCTCAGTCTGAATTCCCAGGAGAGTGAGACTTTTTTATGTAATGACAACCCCATTAAAAAAGGGATACTTCTGTGCTGCAGTGCCTGTTGGCAAAATAGAGTCCTGGGACCTGGTTGATTTTGCTACACTGACTGCTGGTTTGAGAATTTGCATTGCACCACAACTAAGATACACAGTTTCAGGGCACAAAGGGAAGTTCTTCGGTTCTTTCTGTGCAATTGGAGATACATAGGGAAACATTTATCTTCTCGCTTTCATGCAGTAATACCTGCTGTTTAATTTACTTGGCTTTAAAAGTGTCAATATTTAAAGTGCTGTTAGCATTGTGACCCACAGTTGGTGGGCCACATTTTCTGCTGTGTATTTTCATTTTTCTTGGTGAAGTAAAGACCGTATCTAACACAGGATATAGAACTACCCAGTGCTTCCTTTCAATTCACTGCTTAGTCAATCAGCTGGTCCCACCTGACTGTTGTTTTCTAAGGAAGTTAGAAATGTTTTCCTTTGAATGTTTGAAGGTGTAATTTTGTATTTTTTGCTGCTCCTCTCTGAAGAGGAATGCCAAGAAAATTGTCTCAAAATCAAGTTGTGAGGTTCCTGTAGTTCACTACTAAGAGTAGGATCATTCACATCGCTTAAGTGCAGGAAGGGAGTCTGATTCTGCACCGGAAGGTAAAGACTTCTGTTTTGGTTTTTTTTTTTCCTTCTTCCCTTGCCTTGGGAGGCTTTTGGCTCCTTGGGACTGAGGTGTTAATTGTTTTCGGTTCGTTGTTGCCCAGAGAACTGAGGTTGCCATCCTGACAAGACTAAGTCACCCCTGCAATGCAAATACCTACGGGAGAATTTCACTTGGTCATTCAGAGACATCTTATTGTGACCTTAGTTGTATTTGAGACATCACTTATGCCATCGCCCAGCCTACCATCACTTCCTTCCTCTCCTTTGGATGATACTCAGAAGAAAAACATTGTCATGCATTCAGGACTTCAAGGTCCAACTTGACAGTAAAAAGTGTAATCGCATTTGAAAGAATTTATATTCAGGACATGAACAGAGGGGGAAATGTGTGTGTGGGTTTTGCTTTTATTCCAAACCTACAGCAGGTGTGATGGATTTGTTTGTTTGTTCGATTGATTTTTGGGGGTTTTTTGTGTCTTTGTTTTCCAGTGGGGGGTTTTTTTTGGGTTTTGGGGGGTGCGATATCAGCCCAGGAAAACAATCTAGCTAGTAATTTCCATGTTGTCTTTGATTAAACTATTGTTTTCAATATTTGTTTGCTTTTGCTCAGAGCTTTGTAAACCTCTGTTCTCATTCTTTTGGTTCTAATCTGAGTCTTTGTGCTTTTGGGACAAATAGTCTGAAGGTTGATGTTTTGCCAAAATGAACACTAGAACACTTGCAAAACTAATTAAAATGAGAACTAACGAAAGCCACTTTGCTTCTGAATGAGGAGTCTTTCAAAGAATTCAATGATCTTTAATACATAGTAATTTTCACTTTAGTTAATTTGATTTAACTTGAATTGAATGAGGCTGTGCAAACAAGCACCAAGTCCCATTGATTTTCTGTGGGACTCAAGCTCTTAAAGTACTTGCAAAAATGATAAGGGTGCATTTGAAAATGTTGACTGCTCTTGTCCTTGGCTTAAGAAGCACTTCAGAAATACTGTGTTTAGGTTTTATAGTACCTTCGACAGTTATCCACTTCTATTTTAAGATTTTCTTTCTCGTCGTTATGGGATCCATCATGGCCACTCAGAAGCTGATGATGCCACCGGCTTGGAATTCAGCTCCAAAAGCTGCAGCCCCCACATATCAAAGGAAGTTATCCTCATGTGCATAACATGATTAAGCTGCTGGAAGAAAGAGTGTAGGAGAGCCTTGGTACAACATTTTCATCCCTTGTTCTTGTAAAAATTAGCTAGGTTCTGGTTTGTTTATTTATACCACTGATGGAGATACTTCTCAGCTGAAAAAATGAATTGCACATCTACATAGCTATGTCTGTGTTCTGTCTGCTTTGTATTTGCATGGTTTGTCAGTGTATGGAAACTTTATTCACTGTCCTGTTACTATTAACAATGATTTTAGCATTTATAAAAGTCTTTGTGATGCATTGCGCTGGAGTAGAGATTTACAGAGCTACAATTGCATGATGACATGAGGAGGAATGAAGGAAGGAGTGTTACAGCAAATGGAGCTTGTGGTACTGTGTGTATAAGGCAGGAAATCCATATACTGTTAGTTAGCTAACAGTTGGCCGTGGGTAATTGAATAATTGGTCCTGCACATGGCTGGAAGGCCATGCTGTTAATTACTAATTTCTTTGCAAGATATAGAGCATCTGCTTGCTTTGTTTAGTTTTAATAGTCAGTGGTTGACAGAACACCTTCTGGGTTGTTTGTTTAGATCCCTGAGACACTTATCAAAGCCATTTCTATTCTAATAAGCCATGTATCTGGATGCAGTGACTTGAGGATCATTTGTGGGTTATTGCTCTCTCCAGTGTTGTTTTCTATGGCAAATACAAAAGGTAATAGTGAGTACACTCAGGAGGTATCTTAAAAGGTCACCTTAGCCATTCCTGGGCCTGAACGGAGCAACTTCATCCGGAAATCATTCCTGACTAGCAGATGTGTGCCCACCTGAACTCCAGAGATGGACACTTTGTAGTTGTTCAGGTAATCCATGCCAGGTATTTCTGACATCTGATCCAAATTTGCTCTGTTGAAGTTCAGGCTCAGGCTCAGTGCTGTCCTCAGGTGTCAGGGAGGAAACGGTGACAACTCTTTGGCAAGCTCTCAGTTATTTAGAGGCTCATGTAATATTTATCCAGTCTTGTGGTATCTAGACCACAAATCAAATAGGTTTTTTGATATTTCCTTATGTCCATATTTCCTGCTCCTCTGAGATCTTTCCAGCCCAGCAGCACGTTGCTTTCAGATGCTTTTAGAAGCAGGTCCTTCCCAAAGAGTCCCTTTGCAGCTGGTTACACCACCTAAACTGAGCATTTTGCCTTTGTCCTTTTCTTAACATCAACGGAAGACTTAGGCCAGCTGGTGAAAACATGTTCTGCTAGCATAGCAACGTTTCTTTCTTCCCCAGACAGTTGTTATCGTCCTGAAAAGTTCATGCTTAGGTAGTTTGAATCTGGCCCTTCTGATCTTTCCGTAGTTTCAGTGGTCTAACTGGAACCAGTGTAGGACTGGTGCATAACTCATGTGCAAGGGACTGTATGTCTGGGTTTGGTGTATATTTGCTGTTTCCTACTGATAATGCTAGGATTGATCAGTTGTATGGATCTGTCCAGTGCTAAGCCAGAAGTCCTTAGGGTAACATACCTCCTGTGTGTTACTTCTGAAGACTCATCTTTTAAATGTTTCTCTCCTCCCTTTTCTTGCTCCTGCTTGGTACCTTAGGTGTCTTTTAGAAAAAATACCTCTTTTTCCCGCATTGACAGTGTAGGGGAAAAAATTATCCTTAGGAAATGACTTTCAATACATTGTTTGGCCAAAGAAACCTTTCACAGATGACTACTCATTAAAAGAATTTAGCTTTTAGTCTTAATATTGGCATCAACATTCATAAGTCAGAAGAACTGAAAAATACATGATGTATGTTAGCTTGAAGCATCTTGACCTCGATGAGAATTGTGATGGGTGTTGTAACTGTAAAACAGAGAAGAGAAAGATCCTAAGGGCTTTAATACCACACTTCTACATGTGCTTGTATGTCACTTGTAAGCTTTTATTGTGTAACATTTGTAAATGCCGCATTAGTAAATGAATACGAGCCTCCGTAGTTTCAATTTCTAAGTAATTGTCTTTTCTAGATAATGACTAATTATCTAGAAAAAAATAATGAAAATGCAGGGATCACTCCTCTGTGGCCATAAGCATTGTTCCCTGCCAGCAGAGCTCTCCCTGCATCAGATTCCAATGAGCTCAGACAAGCAAATAGTGCCAGGGCCCAGGTCTTCCCCCAGCTCTCAACAAGGCACCGCTGGGGATGGGAAAAGAGAAGACTTGGGTGGCTCCAGTTAATGGTGGACTGATGAGGTGGCTGGAAGAAAGCAAGAGACTGTGACCTGCTTCTGTGCTTCGTGACAGAGGTGGATTTGTAAATAAAATATCTGAGGTTGATCTTTGGTTATTATCAGTCAAGAGAGAGAAGGGGAAAAAAAACCCAAAAGCCAACCTTGAGCTGAAGCATTCATTTAGGCACTCTTAAAAGCAAAACAAAATTAAAATCACTCCTTGACATGATTGTGAGATAAGACTAAGTTTGGTTGTGAGATAAGACTAAGTTAGTATTTGGGAAAAGCATGTTTAATAGATCTAATGAGACAATAAAACAATTGAAACCACTCCTCATAAACTTAATTTTTAAATTTAAAATTACATAAATTGCTTATATAAAAAATGTAAGACAATCTATTGAAATCTCTGTCATCAAAAATGTAAATGCAGTCAAAGCAAAAATGCCAAGGCTTTATCTGAGGCTTCAGATGAATTAGTTTTGCAATATTTAGTATTTTTTAGAGCCTCTAGAGCAGTATTCATTTGCCTGAGTACTGTAGTTATAGTTGTAGACCTTCTTGTGCTGGATTTATTTTTTCAAGTTGTAGTAAACGAGGAGTTACGATTAGCAAGTGGCTTGTTGGAATTACTGCACAGCTTTCTAGAGAAGCTGTAATTTGTAAATGAGGCTTGTGAATATGGGAATGGACCGGGTCTCAACTGTACTGCTGCAATGAGCCTGCAGAAGCGTGTGTTGTGATGCAGCATAGCCCAAATCACTGTGTTGGCCTGTCTTGCTCTCTTCTGTCTTCCTGGTGATTGGAAGACGCCCAGATAAAACCTACATTGATGGTAGGGCACAGAGTATCTTACTTGATTACTGGCAGCTTCTAATTGTACAGAAGCATGCATTCTTTTTTTTTTTTTTTCCTGTAGGTGGGTGATGTATTTGGGAAAAAAAAGCTACATTAGAAACTTGCAGCTGATGCAAGTGCCTACATTCAAGAAGTAATGAGTGCAGCAGCTGATAGGCCTTGCCCCAGCTTGTGTATAGGTTACTGACCACAGCTGCTTGGTTCTTGATGGCATGATTAATGGATCCTGTCTGTCATCAAACCTCGGATGGGGCTAATAATATCAAAAAAAGAAAAAAATTACACTTTCTAATATAGTAGTTCTGTTAGCAATTAGATAGGAATTAAGTTGTTAAACAGTTATTAAAAATTTGTAGGAATATCTGCCAGCTTTGGTAGCATCATGGATGGGGAATCAGGCCTCCAGTACTGTAAGGAAAAATTTGTGATCTCCTGCATATATATCATCTCAGTCTCAATTTAGCAACTTCCCTTACTCAATTTAGTAAGCTCCCTTACAGCACTACAAACGAGTTTAGTGTTCTCTGGAGGCCTTTCTGGATATGACAGCCATACAAAATGCAGGCTCTGACAACAGGGAGCGTTTCCTTCCTGCTCAGAGGAAGGGCTGCCTTCTTCACGCTGCGCGAAGTTGAGCTAGGAGTGGGAATGCAAGAGGAAATCTATAGGGCAGTATAATGGTAAATGCTGACTTGAACCAGCATCAACATTATCACCTAGAACTGAAGGATGGTCTCCAGAAAATGTTCCGTCCTGCTGTTATAAATTCACCTTAATGAGCAGCAAAGAAAAGGTTGCCAAGGATGGTTGTGACTGATTGCTGACAGAGTTGTGGTTGCTGCAGCTGGCCAGGCTCCTGCTGGCAAAAGACATAATATATATTGCTACAGGTCATATAATGGTAAATGAACACTTACTGCCTCTGTGGCAAGTGGATTGATTATTGTGTCCACCTCCAAACAGGTCTGCCTTTGTTTTACAAGTAAATGTGTTTGTTCCTGCTGTGCTGAAGTCAGAAGATGAGTTCAGATACACAGAGCTCAAAGCAATAGTGATGTGTACAGGAGCTTGTTTCAGCTTTTACAAAATGGCCTGTCACATGCATTTATATAAACAAATAACTGTGTGTAAATGTATATTATTTTTTTCTTGCAAATGTGATTTTATTTTTCATGGGTCAATGTACCTAGAATATTGGTCTAAGATAACAGACTGTATTTGGTTGCTAGGCACTGGCTTCACATCATAACCTGTCATCTGATAAAAAGGTCTCTATTGATAAATACTATTCTTAATACATTTTAGCTTTCTTAGTATACTTGGAAAAAAAGAGAAGTGCAAGAAAGCCTACTTGAAAAACTTTTCAGTTTGGAGCCTAAGATGTGCAGATCTTGTTTTTACTGAAATGCAGCATCCATTGCCTAAAATGGGGATTTGAGTATTTCCACAAGGACTATTCATTGCTGTGCAACCAGAAAGGGAGGAAGAATGCTGTCACCTGAGAAGCATGGCCAGTGAGATTTCTGGGGTATGGGGGAGACAGGCATGCTTTAATCAGCATGAGCTCTGGTACTACTCAGTCTGATTTGGGGAATAAACCACTTGAAATAATGATTAATCCTTCACTGGGTTAAATATATGAGGTAATTGACTCTCTAGCTATAGCCAGTTTAGGATGTGGCCCGGTGAAGTTCAAGGCCCAGTTCTGCTTGTTTTGGTGCCTTTGTCTCAGGTATCTGCTCAGGCTACCAGACCATCAGCTGTTCTACGAAAGCACTTCTGCAACGTTCTCAAGGCTTTCATCTTTCTTCCAATACAGAATGGAAAGTATTTTCCAACTCGTAAATGAAATACAGTTCTTGTTTCTGTGCCAGCCACAACTGTAACTTCTGGCAAGAGTCAGTTTGGACTCCAGTCAGCACCAGGATCAGGGAGAAGAGAGAAGTGGCCTAAAGCTTGATGTGCCACCCCCCTCCGGAGCTGTGTCAGGCATGCTGGGACCTAAGCCCTGCATGTGTTGTGCGTGTGCTCCCCTTAATTAAGTCTGACAGGGGGCTGAGAGATAACATGCTCTGATGAAAAGATTTTCTTAGAACACGGTGGGGCTTTTTTTTCCGGTTAAAGGCATTAGTACATATCCTTCACATGTTTATCCCTATGCATATTTACATATACCAAGTGTGTATCCTGCAAATCCAAATATTTGTGCAGGTTGTGTCTTTGAGCTGTTTGCAATGAGGTATTTTTGGTGGTTTGTTTTTGGCTCTGTCTAGAAATCCTTGCTCAGGATCCTATATGTTCTCATATGCTAACATGGAGCATATTTGCCATGTGCAAAATTGGACTGAGATGCTTGTACTGCAGTGAAAATGGCCTAGCCCTGAATTATCAGAGGTGTATAAGGAGCTGATGTCCTTGCTGTGTTGCTGGAAAGCAATTTTTCTCCAGAAATTGTCTGCCAAGTGATTTTTAGATTGTGTTAGGTAAAAATCGGGAGCTACATCTAACATCTTGGATTTAATTGCTTTTAGAAGTATTTCTAATGTGGAACAACTCTGTCTTGTAGGAAACTGGTAGTAAATTATGTGAGGGAGTGGGGACTCAAACCAGGGCAACCTTTAGAACAAAGCAAAATAAATGCTTGCCTGGATCTGTGTCAGTGGGAGGCCACTGTGACCCCACAGCAGTTAATT
Source organism: Ifrita kowaldi (assembly GCA_013398055.1). Lineage (NCBI taxonomy): Eukaryota > Metazoa > Chordata > Aves > Passeriformes > Cinclosomatidae > Ifrita > Ifrita kowaldi. The sequence goes on from VZRS01003569.1 coordinate 656,577, forward strand.
TGTTTAGCATGTTGCTGCTGTTATGCTAATTAGGTATTTCTTGAACCAAGTAACTGTCAGTTCCAAGTTTCAAAACTTCTTTCTTTCTCTTAAGAAAGAAAAAATAAAGGAGAAGGCAGATGAAAGTTTCTTGCAAGTGTACAATTCTAGGCTGCCTGTGCCTTTCTCTGTGCTTGGCTTTTGCAGCCACTACAGAGCTCATTTTCTTTTTTTAATAAAAGCACTGTGGTAGCACTAGGTCAATCTCAAAAGCACAAAATTAACAGAACTGCATTAAATTGTAAGGGTTTCAATGCTTAAAAGAAATGGACAGCTTTGCTGAGGAAGGGCCTCTGCTTGCAAGCTGCATGTTCTTCAGAGAGGTGGGGGAGCCCACTGACTTTTCAAACCTGTAGGATAACAGGTTAGGGGGTTTGACATTTACTGTCAAAACATTTTTTGGTCAGTCCAGAGATCAAGGAGTAAAATGCTTTGGTCTTGATATTTTTTTCAGCAGATATTTCTATCACATCCAGGTAGTTTCGGGGGATTTTTTTATGTTCTACTGTTGAGCTTTCTGCTTCTCCTTCTGTATCACACTTAAAAGACTGCTAAGTACATATCACTCCAGTATGACAGTTTGGAGGTTTTTTTGTATTAGCACTCTAAAAAGGAATTACTTTCAAGTTACCTTCAGTCTCAGCGCTGGTAGAATTGTGCCAGTTTGCGTTCAGAATGTCAAACTCTAGTTGCTGGCAATGATAAATCTTCATGCCTGGTTCAGACTGTTACAGGCAGCGTGCCTTCTTGCAGACTTCAAATTCAGGTGCAGCTGAATTTGCCTTCATTCTTGCGTGCTGAAAATTCCAGTTCAGATCTATGAGTCTCCATTTCAGGCCTGTAGATGTTGCACTTTGCAGTCACAAGAAAGACACAAAATCTGCAGTTTGGTTTTGAAGTGTAAATACCACAGTGGTGTGAATCTGGAGTAATGAGATTGGTTTAGCTTTTTAGCCTTGCATAAGAGTAAAGCCAGCTCTCAATCTTGTTTGAGAGGCTCTCCTCTGCCTCAGCCTGCTATCTTACAGTGCTACCCTTGGGTGTCCAAAATGGCTGTAGTAGCTTCGTATCCAGTTAGGCCTTGTAAGAACAGCCTTTGAGCTGATGAATTGTAATTTATGTAAAGGACTTAGCCATGAGAAGAATTCCCCTTCATAAAATGCACTGGTAGCCATCAATTGCCCTTCCTGTTGGAGGCAAGTGTGAGGTGAAAGTGGAGGTAAGTAAGACTGCAGTAGTAGTAATTACCTAGGTGCTTGTTTAACCAGGCAGCAAGTAATGAAGTCAGGAGCTGTAATGTCACATCAACTACATTACCTCATTTTCTTCTCTTGCAGACACAGGGAGGTTAAAAATAATGAGCCTGTCTGCCTCTCCCCATACCCCTGAGCACATTGAATCACAAGCACCTTCTTTCTAAAACAAATTTATTTCTTGCCTGCCTCCTTCCCAACAAAGACTTGCCTGTGATGAATACCAGACTTCACAGCATATTTGTCAAAGTGGTACACCTGTGAGGGTTCCAGCACAAGATAAATTTTGGCAGGCCAAGGGAGTAGAGGGAGGTACCAGGCAAGGAATAAATCTTTGTGTGTTACACCAGACTGTGAATGAGCGTTCTCCTCCTAAGAATCGCTCCTCCGACAAGTTATGATAAATTACACTCTTTGTTGACACCTTCATCGTGTTATTTATGGCTCGTTAATTGAACCGAAAAGGAGACTTGTAGCACAGCAGGGGGATCGTACAATACTTTTCCACTAGGCTGGAACCTGAACCAAAGAACAAAAAAGGGGAGGAAAAAGATAAACTAATATATGCATATGTGTACTGGCTGCTGTGAGAGACCAGTCCAGAACTGTAGCAACTGCTCTCAGTCCTCTCAGAAACATTCCCTTTCAGTCCTCCTGAATGTCCCAGTTAGGAGTTTGGATGTTTGTCTTGTGTTTCCACCTTTAATCCTTGTATCTGTGCTGCTCTGTGTATTGCTGAAGCGTGGGTTATCAATCCCATGTGAAGGCAAGCATCCCACCCAGGTTTCTGAACTTGACTATCCCTCGCTTCCCTAACAGCAGTTTTCCCTGCTTTTTCCTAGAACTCTCTTGCCTGCAGTGGCATTCTGATAACACAGTGGGTGAAAAAGAAGGATGCTGGTGTGACACCACAAAAGTATCACGTTTGTACAGCAACACAAAATTCTGTTCTTTTGGGGCAATATATCCCTAAATCAGAAACACACTCATTTGAGGAACCTTCCACCTCTTTGCCAGTGCTAACAGCAAGGTCTTTTTACCAAACATCCTATTGTGGCAGCATAGGCAGGCATTTTCTCTGAGAAGGAGTAGCGTAAACAGGAAAGGGAGAGGTACAGGATCTGAGCGGGTGGCTCTCCACACTTGTTGTGCAAGAGTTGTCTGCAGGAAATATAGCTGTAAGTCATTGTGGGGGATGATTAAAGAGGGAACAAATTCTTCAGCGTATAAATACTGAGGCAGACGGGCTTGTTTCTGGGAAGAATTATAGATTTGATGCTCAGTCTGAAATGGTTCTAACAAGCTCTGTCCTGAAAGAAAATTAAGTAAACTGATGCCTGAGAGTATTTATCATGCATGAGTATTTTGAGAAAAAAACAGAATGCTCCAAGAAAGGAGCATGCTTTCCTATCAAAGGGTTCTGAGATGATCATTCAGCTCCTTGCTGGAGAATACCAAGTGAAATTCTCACATTTCCATGGCAGTATGAGCAGCATCATTTATGGATTTGCTGTTCAGGTCCTTCTGTAGTGACAAGGTTGCGAGTTAAAGTAGCGAGTGACAGGTCCCTTGTTAGTGGGGTCTAGAAGAGGGAGTAGTTGGGCTGAGTGTCAAGAGATCTGAGATTCACTCTGGCATAGTTCCTTAACCAGCTTTGTAGGTACAGCCAAACTCCTTGAACCTCACAGCTTTGGTGTGTGGGGTTTTTTTCAAGTATGAAATAAAGTTTTACTTTTGCCTTAGCCAGAGATTGAGCAAGTGGTTTGGCAGGGATTGAGTTTAGCCAGGTAATGAAAATTAATTCCTCTTCTGATAGCTTTCCAGCCTCCCAAGTGAAATATAGGTGCAGTGTCTTTATGTTCCCCTTTAAGGATTTCCTGGTGTAGGGGAAGCCTCTCCTGTGTGCCAGTCTGTCAGTGGGGATGACGCTGTGTTTTGCCAAGTTTTTGGTAAGTGATGCCAAGTTTCTGTGTACGGAGCTCCCCACTGCTGCCCCTTGGAAAACTTGTTGCGTCCCTGAGTGGAGCAGTGGCCTGTGTGGCTGGGCCTGGGCTGTCCATGGTTTCCATATGAGCCTCCATGTTGTGTGTGCAGCCTGCGTGCAGTGCTGTTTGCTGAGCGCTGGCCGTGCTGTTGGCTGCAAGGCTCTGCTGTGACAGGGATGGCGCTGGAGCTGCGCAGGAGCTGGGCTGTGGCTCAATGCAGGGTGCCAGAGCTTTGCAGTGAGTACGGAGCCACGATGGCAGCTTGTGGTGGTGCAAGGCCTCCCAGCCCGCTGGCCCTTCTGTTCCCAGCAGAGCCCATTCTGCTCTCCGGGGCTGTCGATGAGAGCAGCATCAGCACTGCCCCTGTCGGGTTTGCCTCCTCTCTGCTGTTTGTGCACGGTGTTGATAAAGAGTTAAAGCAGTGTAGTGGCACTGTGCGTGTGGAGGCACTGGGAATACTCTATTTATAGTGCTGCTTCTCTATTAGCTCCAGGGAATTGTCGCCTGTGTGCTGCAGCAGCGGCCTCAGAGCGCTCTCCAGGTGCGGGTGGGTACAGCAGCCAGGCTGCCACCCACCCCGGGGTGTGTCCTGGTGTCCGTGGGGCATGGAGCCTTCCGGGCAGCGGCCTGGCCGGGGATGGAGGTGCCTGTGGGGCAGCTGCCGTGAGGGGCTCGCGCCTGTCTGCAGGTCTGCCCAGGAACAGATGCTGCTCTTTCGTTTCCCTGGAGCTCTTTAATGCCTTCTCTTCGAGTTGATGTAAAAGCAATATGATTTGGCTTGTAATCATAACAAAGATGGAATTGTAAGGGGTTTGTTGCTGTTGTTTGGGTCTAGAGAATGGGGTCATTAAGAGCAAGGGAGCATCAGACCCAAAATACAAGGTCGTTTGCTGTTTCAAATGGCAGCCCAGCCCCGTGGTAAGTGGCAGCAGTGTCTGTTGGTTACTTTCCTGTGCCTAATTTCTCAGTTAGGAAAGTCACTGCTGCCAGTAAGGATGTGATGTCAGCGTAGCTCTTGATCTGAAAGGGTGTCAGTTTCTCACTTGATGTGTTACCAAGGTCCTTCCCCTGCCCCACTCCTCAAAACACCCCACAGTGAGGGAAAACCTGCACACTCCAATTTGCTTGGGTTTGCCACCTTCAAGAGCAGGAGTTCCACACTGGGTAGGTTTCATGTTTAAATATTGAAAAATGTCTTTACATTCTGTTCCGAGTTGAAATGTAATCTGGAGGCCTGATAAACTGGTTTCTTAGGGATCTGTCCAGTGCTGGAAAGCATCCTGCGGCCTTCTCGCTCACCCTGCCTCTTCTCTTCCTTTGTGTAGTAACTTAAATGTGAGTGTTGCCTACAGGCCTTTTTTTGTGCTTCACACCAGAGGCTGTATTGCCAAAATATTAGCAGCTACTTCTGGAGCCAGAAAATGGAACCTTGCAGGTTGAGTGGGAGCAAAGAGAAGGAAACCACATGGATAGGAAAAGTCTGAGAGAAATAAAGCAAGTAGGAAAAAAATGTTTGCTGCAGGCTACTTTCAGCCATCACTTCTGAAAACAGCTGTAACTAACATCCAGTTCTACTGAAGTAGGGCAGAACAACCTCCAGCACAGCATCCTGCTCTCCTTTCTCCATCTTTTGGTTGGGAGCTAGGTGCTTAGAAAGATCCTGTTTTCCATTTTGTAGTTGTGCCCTTCCTATAGCATTTTCTCCCCAGCCAGCTGGCTTTTGTTTTCAGTTGCAACAGTGTGTGATTTATTTTCTTTTACAGTGTCGAACAAATTGAGTATTACGATATTTCTTCAAAATATTCATTGACAGAGCATCTTTCCCACTTCTTAATTTTTGATTAAAAACTACTTTGTAATAACATGGGCCACATTACTAGCACAATAAACAGGTTAATGAATGAGAGACTTTCACTTAAATAGCCTTGTGGAGCTGCTGCTTCCTTACCCCTCCTTCAGTCTTCTCTGGCTGTCAGTTTTCCAGGATTTTGGCTGAGTACACTCATTTTGGCTTGCTGCTGCAACCATTGGTATACATTTGCAGCATGTCATGGTGAGTGTGGTAAAATTTCTGTATGAGATGAGGAGCTGTAGTGGAATGATTCTAGTTTAATACTGCATTCAAGTTAATTTATGCCAGCTATTTTTCCATCCTTGTTGATGAGACTCGAAGTTCACACTTTATATTGTCTTTGTCCGTAATAGACAGACTTTGGAAATACTTTTTTGTTGTTTATGAATTTTCGTATTCAGTCTTTCACTGCCCTGAGATGGTTGTGAATTTTCCAATTTTTAGCTTTTATTGATCATATTATTGGCACACTTGAATTGATATTCTGCATATTTGCATGTGCGCAGTGCTTCATTTCCAGATGTTCATACAAAAGCTTAACCATCTCAGCACGCGAAGACAGCACCATCTCTTGGGCTTCAAATACTCTGACCCTGGGAGAGGCTCCCCTGAATTAACTCTCTCAAGTGAGACCATGAACTGCAAACTGAAGATAACTGGGGAGAAACAGTTTACAGAATTTATGTAGCCTGATAGGCCCTTGAATTCCTGGACCATTTGTGCAGAAATGAGGCAGATACAGCAGTGGCATGTCTGTGTCTCGGATATTGAAGCTGCTTTTTTCCACAGCTACCTCTGTGTTCTTGTGTCTGTGACACAAGTAGAAACCAAGCACTGTGGTAATGAAGACAGCAGAAAGAAGGGTGGTTGCACTGGTGTCTGTCTTCAAATTCAGCAATTAAAGTCTAAATTCTAAATCCTAAAATTCTTCAGTGGTGGGGTAACATTTGGACAACTGTGTCATCATCCTTCATAACAAATATTGAGCAGAATCAGCAACTGTAATCAGCTCGTGGGAGGTAAGTGCCACCCACATCACAAAATACTGGCTTAGGTCTCTGGCTTTCTGCACTGTTGTTCTTTGTTGATTACAAAGCTAAAGGAGGAGGGAAAAACAACCTCTGAGTCACTCTTACATAATACTTAGTTTTTCAAGGGTTCTGCTAATCATGTCAATACTGAGCCTCTAGTTTTTGATAATTACATTGGAAATGCCCAGTTTGTACATAGTAATTCCATCTATAATTACCATGAAATTGTGTAACTACAAATTACCCTGTCATGTGGATGGACTAAATAAGCATGTACAGTACCTGCTCTGTGATAACAAATTAGAATTACATGGTTGGTTAACTAGCAGTAATATGAGATTTTTGAAGTGGCCAACCAAACTGGCTAGTTATGTGAGGAGAAAGTGTTGGATTTTCTTTCTGATGCTTGGTTAGATTTCAAAATAGTAATTAGTTATTTTCTGATATTTCTTTATTGGAAAAAAGAAGACAGGTTTGGGGTTTGTTTTTACTGGATATTTATATTGTATTGAATCGTTTGCTTGGTCACTGCCAGCTGCTGTGTTCGTTCTCCTGGGTGCTAGCTGCTGCTTGTGGGGCAGTGCCTGTTTGATTTGGGGTTTTTTAGGGACTTCTAACCTAATATGTTCGAAAAAGATTGCGTTGCCTTTTCATTTTTTTATCAGAGCATTTTTTTTTCATTTGCAGCAAAAAACCCCATTGAGGGATAAAAGAGCCGTAGAGATTATATACAGGTGCAGCCTTTTCCTTTCATTAGTTTTCATTTAAGGAAGGGGAAAATCGTGTTTGAAACTCATATACGTGACAAAACAGGCTCTTCATTGTGTCAGAACCCCCTTTCAAAACATCCATACCTTAGTTCTTTCTTACAGGCAAAATATAAATAACGTCTGTTTTTCTTAGTTGCTCTTAACCTCTGACATGACATGGTGGGGAAGAAAGGCACGACTGGAGGCCGGAGATGGCAGTGCTGGGTCATCTGAAAGCCTTGCGGGTCTCGAGCTGTGGCATCCCCAAGGCAGCTGCCCCTGCGAGGGGACTCGTGCGGGGGAAGGAAGGCTGGTGCCGCTGTCCCTGCGAGCGGAGGTGCCACCTCGCCAAGCGCCCAACCGGGGGCGTGCAGTTCTGCGCTCCGGGAGGGCCGCAGTGCTTTTGTAACCACGCAGAAACAAAGGTACAATTAAAAAAGGCTTCTGCATCCCGGCGGGCACAGTCTAGAGGAGGGAGGCGGGACTCGCAGCCCCCAGGGCCGTGTGGCGCTCTGCGGCGGGGCCCTGCCCGGCCCGCTGCCGCCCCGCCGCGCTGCCGGCCGAGGCCGCCAGGTGGCAGCACGGAGAAGGCGCCGGGCAGCGCCGCTGTCCCGGGGCTGCGCTTGGGGCGCTTTGGGGAAAGCGGATCGCGGCCGGCGGGACGGGCTGCGTGGGGGGCTCCGTGGCTGAGCCGGCCTGTGTCTGGAGCCAGTCTATTACGCTATTAACTCTAATACGCTTGCCTCATTTTTATTTAATTGTTTTTTATATTGGAGTATCACGTAATCTGGCCAAAGAAAAGACTGTATCTCTCAGGACCTGAAGTTCTTTTTTTGAAACTTCGACCTTCTTCCTCTTCCAGTGTTAACTGAAGCTTCATGCAAAGGTCTGGGCAACTGTGCCTTTAATCTGCAGGAGCTGCTACAGAGAAATGTGTAACTGAGAACAAAATGTTTGTCACTTTTTGCCCTAAGCCATACTATTGCAAGAGCTGAGCTTTCTCCAGCTGATTTTAAATTAATTTTCATGCCTTGATTTCTGGTTTCTTTGGTCTATTCTTAAATAAATTAAGTAGCCACCTACATGAGGGGGGAAATTGTCAAACAGGTTTACAGCCTCTGTTCTTTGTTCTTATTTGGGTTTTTCTATATTTCTTGCTGAATCTTTTTCTTATCTGGCATCGCCTCGTCTGAGGGATACGCTTTTATAGGAACAAGTAGTTCCAGCTGAAGCTTGCCTTGTNCGCGGCCGGCGGGACGGGCTGCGTGTGGGGCTCCGTGGCTGAGCCGGCCTGTGTCTGGAGCCAGTCTATTACGCTATTAACTCTAATACGCTTGCCTCATTTTTATTTAATTGTTTTTTATATTGGAGTATCACGTAATCTGGCCAAAGAAAAGACTGTATCTCTCAGGACCTGAAGTTCTTTTTTTGAAACTTCGACCTTCTTCCTCTTCCAGTGTTAACTGAAGCTTCATGCAAAGGTCTGGGCAACTGTGCCTTTAATCTGCAGGAGCTGCTACAGAGAAATGTGTAACTGAGAACAAAATGTTTGTCACTTTTTGCCCTAAGCCATACTATTGCAAGAGCTGAGCTTTCTCCAGCTGATTTTAAATTAATTTTCATGCCTTGATTTCTGGTTTCTTTGGTCTATTCTTAAATAAATTAAGTAGCCACCTACATGAGGGGGGAAATTGTCAAACAGGTTTACAGCCTCTGTTCTTTGTTCTTATTTGGGTTTTTCTATATTTCTTGCTGAATCTTTTTCTTATCTGGCATCGCCTCGTCTGAGGGATACGCTTTTATAGGAACAAGTAGTTCCAGCTGAAGCTTGCCTTGTTTACATGCAATTGCAACTCCAAATGCATGGCTTCAGTTCACAATAGTTTGTTTTTGGTAGCCTCAGTGCTTAGCAGCAGTGGGAGATGAAAACTAATAGTTACAGGTTTAAGCAGTGGCAGCAGCCTGGAGATTTAATAGTGAGCTCCAGAGTAATCTCTGGAAATGGACATCCTTCCTGTCCAAATCCAGGATTTGTAGACATTCCTTTCAGTTGGTGTATTAATTACTTATGCGCTGTTCTTTTTGTTTCAAGCAGTTGTGAATGGTTCCATGTGCACATATATATCTATGTTTGAAAAAGAAAAGTAACACAGGAATTCTTAGCTTAGAAATTATTCAGGATTGTGGGGTTTTTAGCTGTTTTGTTGTCTGTCTTCTGCTTTTCTTACAGGTGGGTCCACCATGTCTCTTTTATCTGGCATTCAATTAAATACTGTGCAAACCTGTAGGAAGTGTTCAGATATTCATGCTGGGCACTTATTTCAAACAAATATCCTGTAAGGTGTGAATAAACATAAGGTATATTTCAAATTGCTCAGGGACTGGCTAGCATGCAGTGCTTATGAACGTGAATAATTATAATTAAATGTTTTCTGTTCTCAGATTCTTCTTTTTCTTTTCTTTGTGTCATCTCTGAGCAATCCGTCTTTCAGAAGGTGCTGACTGGGAACTTAGCAGCAGAGCAGTTTCTCATGACTGTTGTTTGGTAATTGGAACATCTCAGAAAGCTTCTGTGAGAGTTTGTGGTAATTTTGGTTGCACTGAACGAGATAATTCAGCAATCAGCCAGTTTTTTAGCTGGCTCAGTGCTCAAACTCTCAATAAGGTCAAGGATTTAATTTGGGTGGTTTCATCTTAAAAAAAAGTGTAATTATTGAGATTATTCAAAGTATTGGGGGGAAAAAGCATAATTATTTAGACTATTTCAAGTGTTGGAAAAATGTTTTCAGACAATCAGTTTCATTGCACAGAACTTGTTTGATTACCTGAGCTGTTTGATTTGTTTGATTATCTTAAAGCTGTCATGAGGTGTGGTAAAAAGGTAATTGATTAACGGGGTTTTGATTTGGAAGAGAAGGGATGTTTTCATCACTTTTATTTTGATTTTTTAGTACTAAAGTGAGTGTTAATTCAGATATCTGCTGATGGGACATTTCTGTAAAAAGCACAAGAATTGTTCTTCCACAAACCCATTGTGTTCTTTTTACAAGCAGAAGATTTTTGTGCAGTATATCTCCATTCACTGAATGTGTTGGTAGGGCACATGCTCTCGGTCACTTTTGCTCAAACACAAAGTCTTTGCTATTAGTGCTCCTGAAATCAAGAAGAGTCCTCTGAAAGAACTGAGTTACTTGTTTAAGAGGACAAGATTTGGTACAATCGTTACCTGAAGGAGGTTTCTGAACTCCCTGTGCAGCTTTCAGACTGGTAGCACAGAGCTTCCCCTCCACAAAGGGAATGTTCTGGTATCTGGGGGTGTGTTACTTAACTTTGCTATCCAAAACTTTCCCTGTTCAGATTTAATAGAAAGCTTCTTACATCATGGGACTGTGTAAATAACTGTACAAAGCATCCATGGTTTAGTAATCCCAAAGTAAGACAAGGCCATAAAATGTATTTCTCACTGGTGCAGCACTTTCCCATTCCAGATATATTTAGTGTGGTGCAGTAGTTCTTTCCATAAATTCAGTGCATCAGCAGTCCTATTAATGCAAATAATTTTATTCTTATTTAACTTCCCTCGTTCTTATTTTGGGACTAAATACCACCAAAATTAAACAGTTACCTGGCCCATTTGAAATTTAGTAAACTGAGATTAAAAAATGGTAGATGAAATGTGAACAGGGAGCCTAGTAAATGAGAACAGAAGTAGAAGCCATGATACTTCCCAGCACTTGCAGGTGGTGTGTCTCAGAGGATGGACTCTGTCCAGCCTCTTGTGGAATGGGATGGTTTGTTTGATAGAAGTATTTGTGTCCCTTGATGATTTTGCTCTCTATACCGTGCCAAACCCATGAATTAACTGTGCTGAATTACGGAACTATAAGGCAGCAGGCAAGTGACGCTGTTTGCAAATTGGTCTGGAGCCTGAAGGTTACTGTTTGACAAAACTCTTGTAAACAGCTTGAAAATTATCCAAATGCGTGTAACTGGCACAGGAAGAGAACCAGTACCTGCCAATCCCTACACTGCTTCTACAGTACTGATACTTTTCATTTTCATCATTAGTTGCTCTTTTAGACCAACAAAGGTATTCTGAATTTCTTGTTCTAATAGTTAAATTTTTCAGGTTGTGGCTTTTTAATTTTGATATTCCACTGTGTTTTCTAAGGCAGGTGCAAGAGTTCAGTGTGTCTGTAAGCGCCAGTTATGTGCTATTGCTCTAGCTCAGTGTATCTGTGGTGTGAAGGCTGGCATGCCTTGGTTTGTAGCTTTATTAGATAATAAGTCATGCTTTTCCCACCTGAGAAGCTTTATAAATGCACTCCAGAGTTTCTTGTTCAGTACATAACCTTGTTGCTTCAGAACTCACTAAAGATCAGGATTTATTCAAGGATTTTATTGAGATTTTTCTCAATAAAAGATTTGAGGATTCATATAAGACTCATCTGTTTAATTCCTTGAAATGATTTGAAATTCTTAGTTTCTCATATTATGGCTTCACTTTGAATTTGTCTGTGTTCTTATTTGCATCCTTTCCTACGCTCCGTTCATGTGTGCACCTGATTCTCTGTGCTGATCCCTGCTTGCAGTCAGACCAAGCTGAGCTGGGGAACGAGTTGCTCTTGCACTCTGACAGTAACTGGAGTGCTGCTCAAGGAGGGCACAGCCTACGCTGCAGCAGCACAGTGCCTGAGCTGTGAGAAGGCGTCAGAATGGTCTCAGCTTACTGGAACACTGAGATGTGCTCCTGCAAGTCAGAGCACGGCAAAAGACTCTGCAGTTCCCGTAGGATGAGAGGTACAGGGGCCTGAGCGAGTTTCCTGACGTGGCTGCTGTACCTGGTCCAAGGCAGCTCTGTGTTTTAGGGAGACAGTTGCTCATCATCCAGGCAGAGACTGTAACAAAAGTGTGATTTAGAGAGGCTGGGAACTGAAGAACTGCCCAGGGATGCAAACAGGATGGTTCACATTCGAAGCCTCACTGTGCTTCACTAACTCACTGCCTATCACAAGATGTTTCATTTAAAATCTAGGACAGTGGGGTTTTTCTCTTGAAGTGTGTGTTAGGGAAGCCATAATTATTAATGCTTCAGAAAATTATTTATCAAATGTTCTGAGATGTATGTTAACTTAGTGATGAATCAGAAAAATATCTGAAGTTTGTGATTTATTCTGCAGAAATAGAATCAGCTTATGGACTTACACAAGGAGAATTCTCTGTTGATTTCTTGTTTTTTTAGGTAGAATAATCAAGGAATTGTCACTGTTTTGAGGCATGCTAATGACTCTTTGGCAGTTCAGATAAGTGAACCAAGCAGTGGCTCTTAGGGCTGTGTGTTGCCTTGGTAAGGCTGCAGGGTGAGGTTTTTAAGTATATGGTGTTATGAAGTATCATCTCAAGGAATCAGGTCCTTCAGGAGAACTCTTCACTTCTCAGTCTAAAGTTAGGACATGGTTTCTCAATGAAGAAACCATGATATGGTTTCTCAATGAAGCTTTTTATTGTAAAGATAAAATGTCTGAACAGTTTGAACTTGGAACTTCTAACTGACAAAAATTTACGTTGTCAACATCTTTAACCAGTAATGTGAGCATTTTAACTTGATTCCCCTTAGGGATGCCTGAAGAAAAGCACATCTTAATAAGGAGTAACATGTACGGTGTGAATGGAAGTAGAGAAGTAGATAGGGAATGTGCTTTGCTGTTAGTAGGGTCCCTAGAGGCCTGGCTTTCAGCTTTACAATTAGAACAAATCTGTAATGTTATAGCTGACAGTTTTGCATTCCTGTTGATTACTTTGACTAGAGAAGGAGGCCTGTAACTCATCAGTTTGAATTCACTAGCTCATTTAGTTGCATCTACTGGAAAATTCTCAGGAAGTTTAAGGATGACAGCTGTAGAATTTAGGCTGCAGAAAAATTAGTCTGTAACAGTATATATTGTTTACTTTTTTTTAAAGTTTATTTGATTTATTATTGGGAAATACATCATAAAAATTACAGAAGATGATATATAAGTGGAACAGCTCGTGCAATTTCTTTGCAATTTGCATTAGAATAAATGCTCAGGCAGTGCTGCCAAGTGTTCTTTAATATATGTGGATTAAGGCAGTACCTTGTGCAAATTCTTCAGCTTTCTGATTTTTCCAGTAGGTGTTCAAGCGTATGGATTGGTGGAGCAGCCAAGACGCCGAAAAGATGTCTGTTCCCATTTTAGAGATTCAATAAAAATGTTGCAAGTGTTAGTAGCTGCATTCGGCTGGATGTTTGTGTTCTCTGTCAGACAGGAGGGAAGGGTTTATGTGTACAACATGTGTCTGTCACACCTTTGTAAGAGTGGCACTGACCACTGGGAGACCTGTTCTGCTGACAGCCTCTTATCAGTCAGTAGCCAGTTGAGCTTGTCTTCCCAAGAGCTTCAGAAGCAAGTTTTTTTCAAGGAAAAACATTTAAGTTTCATTTTTATTTGAGATGTTGAAAAGCAGAAGTCACAAGGTTTAAAGTTTTGAGTTTGGTTTTTTGTATTAATAAGGTTTTAGTGTTGTATGCCATTAGTATTTGCACCAAAATGATTTGTACATGATTAAATAGTGTCTTTTATATGATTCATCTGTTCCAGAATTGCTAAGTGAGCCAACTAATCACTAGTGCTGAACCTGGTGACCTGTTCATGATCAGGCCATAGACGTTCTTTTTAATAACAAAAAGAAATAGCAGTAAGTTACTGTTGTTAAATTGATTATAAGTTATTTTTATTTCTATATTGAAATGTATTTCTATATTGGAAAATTCTATATTTGAAATTTTTATATTTCTATGTTGAAAAGATTCTGCATTACAGTTTGGACTCTGTGAAGCATTCTGAGATGTTAATGATGAAGGTACTTTGCTTGAGATGTTTAGAAAAAAACCAGCAGAAACTTAACATGGGGATCATGAATTCAGGCAGTTAATGTATTGGACTCATGTGTTTGCTTGATTTGGTGAACCAGAGTGTGATAACATCTACAAGTTTATGGTTTTTACAAGCAGCTGAAGATTGGTATAAGACCTAATGGACAATGCAAGTATTTGTGTGGGTATTTCATGTGACACTCTGCTTTCCAAGTGACAGTGCAGCTGTGCTCTGGAGGCTGGCGGGCTGCAGTGCATGGAGCCTCTCCCTGTGCAGTGGCTGGTTTCAAGATGAGATTTCCCTTTCTACAAAGGAAATACTGCCAATTCCGTGATAAAGAAAAAGGCTCCAATTCAGTGAACAGCCACCTCTTTTTTTCTTTCCTTAATGGCCCACTTGTGGCATAGAAACAAAACCCTTGTTTGCTTTTAGGTTACACCAATTATTGATTAATAGTTGTGGTGGTATATAATTTGCCAACTTAAGGCTTTTATATATTTTTTTCTGGAAAGGAATTGCTGTGGTGAAAAGAAAATTGAGTGCTGGAAACTGTTTGGACAGTATTTGAAAAATATAAACATTGGCAAAGAAGGGGTCTGTTCATAAGCGAAACATGGAAGTGATTTTCTGTCTCCCTATTGATTAGTGCTCATGGCATACAATCCAGGGAAGCTTGGGAAACTGCAGTCAGAAAGGCATTTGGGAAGAGCACACATGCTGTTCCAGCCCAGGAGGTGAATGTGGCCGTGCTGGTGCTGGCACATGCTGGTCCATTCGCTGTGGAGGGGAACTCCTGTGTTGTTTCTAGTGCCTGTCGATGGCAGTTATTTGCTTCCCAGTAGCTCAGAGTGCGACAGATGCTTAGCGATGGAAGCTCAAGTGACAAGTCAAAATGAAAGACTTGTCCAAATTACTTTAAGACAATAAACACGATGGCTCCTCATTGACAGCATGTTAAATATTAATTTTTCAAACTGTGAGTTTGAAAGGCTTTGACATGTGTCAAGATTCTGACTATTTAAAACCAATCTTCCACAAAAATTTCTTACAGATTGAAAGAGCAAATGTTGACTTGTATGACTAGCAAAGATGACTTTATACTCTTTCTACATTAAAGAAAATAAATAATCTAACACTGTGTATTCCCTAGACATAATGTGGGCTATTATTTGAAAATATGTAGCTAGCTCAAGTGTTGTTAATTGCCTTTCATTGATGCTAGGCAAATGTTCCTTGAGGTACTGTCCTAGCCAATAATACTACCAGTGAAATGAGGAATGAATCAATGTTGTTGCTCTAGTAGTTGCTAAATGCTGTGCTTGCTGTGAAAAGAAGAGCTTGTGTAAAAACAAAAGGGTAGAAATAGAATCTGTGCTTCTGAAGAAGGCAGCAGTATTCAGTTACCGCTTCTGAGAGCAGGAAAGGATATTTTCTAAGATCTTCTGATACCAAGGCCCTTTTACTGCTGTTGAGAGAAAAATATCTGACAGAGGATTTAGCTTCTGCTAATCCTTAAGGGACTTGTTTTGACAGACTCTTTATAGAAGATTTTCTCAGTATCTTCTGATTTGTTATAAAAGAGCAATTACTGATTTGTCCTCAAGCACCTTTTTGGTGCGTGTTTGTTAATGAAGTTCATGTACATACAGGAATGAGGAGGAAAAGCCAGTTTGAATTGTTTACTGTGAAAAAGCAGGAAGATTTGGATTTTCCTGGATCTCCACTAGAGATCTGTGTCTAGCCCACAGGGTACCTAGAGTCTGGACTTCATTTCATGTATTATGTGGCCTGCGCAGCAGTTTGTGGAAGGGCATCTTGCTTTCTTGACAGTGGACTATGAATTTTTTGTTACCCTTTCTAAGCGTGAAGGCTTTTCCATGTGTTCAGAGTAATGCCCTCTGTTAGATTTCGATCCGTATTCTCATAGTTTGCATAGGTAACCAGAAAGTCCTGGTTTCATGGTAGTTGTGTTAGTTAAGGGGAATAAACCAGCTTTCTTGTAATGCCTTTCTGTAAATACCCCTGTGTTGTTTGTTCCTTTTTTATGAAGAACTCAAATATCCAACTCCATGTCCCTTTTCAAAATCAAAGGCAGTGCTGAGAATTCACAGAGAGCAGCTCGGCCGTGTCAGTTTTCCCAGATTTTGTCTGTGGCTCTGCACATGTGCTCATCTTGCACAATAATGCAGGATAACAGAGCTGTGTTACCAATATTGTCTGAGTCTAATAAAAAGGTGTCACGCTGTTTTAGCTAAAAAGATCTTGGATCACATCCCCATGATTTCCCATCGTTCTCCTGCCAAACTGTCTCGTCCCTGATCTAGAGGCACTGTCTATGTAGTTGACACTTGATTCATCTGCTGGCTTTGCTTCAGAAAACAACTGATGGTTAACCACTGTTAATATTAATACAGGTTCTTTTTCTCTTCTAATCTGAATAAACCCTAAAATTATAGAGCACACTGGAGTGATATGAAAATTATGTTTCAAAGGCAAGTTATGTTTCTGGCCTCTAAACCTCCTCAATTTATTTCAACTATTAGTTTTTAAATGTTTTCCTTAATTCTAATGAATGTACTTGGTGTAAAATCAACAAAGTTTGTGCTTGCTGCACAGACTGTTCAAACCATTTTGGTGGCAAATCACATTAACTTTTATCAAACATAATAATGTACTGTTTGTATCTTGGAAGCAGTGTAATTTTTGCTGTTACGCTAGAGACATGCTGAAGAAGTGCTCATCTCTCTATAGTTAAAGTCCACAAAAATTTAAGGAAACAATTCTCAGTTCAGGGACAATTCAAGTGACTGCCATTAAATATCCCAAATCTCATTCACAACTTGCTTTTGTCAGTGACCCAGCAGAGGAACACTGTGACAAATACCACGTTTAAATTACAGGTCTGGAGAGCAAATAGGTGTTTCTTTTGATAAAGAACTTGCATTAAATTAGAAAAAAGAATTGTTATTTATTTATAATAAAGGACAATTTCTGTGATAAAAATTTCGTGTCACAGCTATCTAACACCAAAGAGGCAAGTAAGAAACTATTGAGCCTTTGTTGCCATTATTTTTATTCTTCCCTGACTTTCTGCTTTTGGAGAAATGGTAGTTTTTGTTAGAGTAAAAAACCTTACAAGAGACAGCTTGCAGAGCTTATTCTGATAAAGTTGTCTAGAAATCTCTTGAGGGAATGAGCTTCTGGTAAAATACCAGGTATTTCTCACTTCTGGCAGTTCTGGAAATGTTCTGAAAAAAGCTGTTCCTGAACTATTATGGAAATTACCATGGTGGAGCTGGAAAACAGATATGCAAATACCTACGTTTGAGTAAAAAAGTAACTATGAAGAAAAACTTGCATTTTAGAATCTTCAGGGAGGATTCTCTAATTCTTACGAGGAAGTTAACAATGTCAAGGGAAGGGGGAGAAGTAGTCTCTCTGTTTCTTTCCAGAGATATTTGCTTTGAAAGTGAAGAAAGCTGCCCTCACACAAAGGTCTGTTCAAGTGCCCACAGCAGGTTTAGTGGAGGAGAGGGAACATTGTGTGTGCATATTGCACTTCATACAGACACTGGCTCTGTTAGCAGTGCTTTCCACAGCTACCATTTTAAAAAAAGCAACTGCTAAATGGAGAAGATGTGAGGAAATGCATACCCTGTCCCTACTAGATGAAATTTGTCATTTTAAGAATAAAGCAGGGCCCCAGTTCTACCACGTATAGCCCACACTGAGGTGTGAATAAAGTAGTAGACTCCAACTTAGTATCACTGGAAGTAACTACAGCTAATTAATCTTGACCCATTTGTTTTAATTTGACCCAAAAGTCACACGGTTCTCTAATATCTTGAAGAAGGAAGAGATCAAGAGGATGAGGCCTACATTTGTAGTTACATTGGTAAAATGTGACATCATATTTTTAAATAAGGGGAAAACGGTGGAAGTTTGATGGAGAGCTATCTGCCATGTCTAATGGCCTCTGCAAGCAAAGCTGTGTAGAAAAACCAGTAAGCTGGTTGCAGCATCACAGTTGGAATGGATAATTTCCATGTGTGGTCCAGATATACCAGGAAATGCTGTAAATGCATGATGACCGTGAGCATTGGCTCCGCTACTTACAGAGTCCTTCAAGAGAAACAATGGAATATGTTTGTGCTCCATCTTGCTCCAAATTCTGTGACTCTCAGCAGTCTCGGCATCTGACTTGGTGTGACTGGGGGATTGTACCTTCAAATTCCTTTTGCTGCACTCCCACAGGCTGTGAAGATGTACAGCATTGACCTGTGCGAGTCTGAGTTTGTCAAGGGAGTTTTATTGATTTTACAGTAATCCACAGGTCGGTCTCCATTCCCTGTTTGTCCTTCTGAGAGTCAGCTGATCCTCAGGAGTTGAGGGAGCCATGTGCAGCCTTTCCTTACCTTCTCCTGGCCATGAGAGTCAGTTCCCAGGGTTTCCAGCTGTCTGCTCCCTCCGTCCTCTCCCGGGGCTGGGCTTCTCTAGTGACTCGTTATGGTCAGACTTTTTATCCTGAACTGCATTAAAAAAAAACCTGGAGGAGAAAAAGAACTTTTGATCCATGTTTTTTTAATTAACAATGTTAATTTTCCTTCAGCGCACAAAGCTTTTTTCTGTGTCCTTTCTTAGTGCCTTTGCTTTTCATGTTTGAGGAGTTCATCAGTCTATTACCCAGTGCACTTGATGAGAGGCTTGCACCTTCTTATGCTTGCTGTTCATGAAGGTGTGTCCTGAGAGAGAGCTGGGATGCAGAGTTAGGTGGGAACTTGCAGGTCTCCTGCACTGCAAATAAATGGGTTGTCACCAAGTCACAGGTGCTCACAGCGTGATGGTGAAAAATAATGCAAGTCTTGAGCATTCTGATGATATTTCTGGTGCCATAATTGATTTAAAGAGATTTTTGCTCAGTTACCTCATGAATATTTTCTGGACAGAACCCCACTGTAGGATACCAGTATATTGAGAATGCATATTTTTTCATTCATTTAAGAATAAATATATGGTTGTCTCTATATTTTGAGAGGGCCTCAAATGTCCTGTCATCAGATGTAAAATGTTGACGTTTGTCTTGTGAATTAAAACAGTTCAAGGAGAAATGTGATTTATCTAATTACTTTATGCTATGCATAGCTTTGGTTGGAAATGACAAAATCTATCCTTAATCTCGAACAGAATTCATTTGGTAAATGTAAGGTTCCATGGCATTAAGGCAAAAGCACTGGAAAAAAACTGTAATGTTACATTTGTTTAGAGTTTGTCCCTCACTTTATGAGCAATTAATGTCTAATTCATTGAGTCAGTCCATAAATTATTGATAACAGAGGGCATAGAAAGGCTGATAACATTGGACAGAGCTTGTAATGGGAGTTTAAGGGAAAGTCTTCAATGACAGAAAATACTGTAGGTTTGTATCTCACACAACATTTTAATTTTTTTACCATGTTCTGCCTAAGAATTGTATCTAGGTGAAAAAGAGATGGAGGACTTGAAAAAATGTCTTTTTGAGGTGTAGTTGATAAATGGTGTTGTGCATGGTTTGGATGGCTGTGCTCTCTTACAGACAGTAGTGTTCGAGCAGCATTTAATATATCATGTAGATCAAGCCTTCAAGTACTGTGGACTTTGTATTGTGCAGTGAATTATAGCTGCAGCTTGCTGGGGGAGCAGTTCAATGCAGGTCATGTATTTAGAGCACCTTGCACTTGAGAGCTGAGCTCAAAAGCTTAGCAGCAGACTTCCAGAAATCGGCTTGAGTGGCCTTGAACAATATTGAATCAAAATCCACAGCCCTTAGTTTCAAAAAAAACTTTTTTACCCTACAAGGGCTCTATGCTTCTAAAAATAGAATGGAGCCAAAATCATCAAGATATTTATTGAATTGTCAGGAATCCCAAATTGTTCCATCCCTGCAAGTTACAGCTCCAGAGAGCATCATTAGAAGGATAGTCAGACTCCTGACAGCTAAACATTGTATCTGGTATTTTCTGGAGAAGTCCTTCAAAACCTACAACTACACGGGAGTAGTTACTCTTACAGAGAAATTGATATAAATTCTACCCATGGAGCGTTCGAGGGCTGGAGCTGCCCGTGGTTCTTTATCCATTTGTTTTGTTTGAGGTATCAGTTTGTGGCAGTGTCCAAGTCATTCTGGCTTTGGTTTGCCTAATGTAACTTGAATTGCAGGAAACAACTGCATCTACAGAGTTAATTTGACAGAAGCTGTCTAGACTTGTATTTTTTTATTATAGTTTGATAGTGCTTATTTCCCTTGTCTAATCACGTAATTACCTTGGTCTAATTTTGAAGGTGTCCAAGTGTATGGGAGAAAAGAAAATTTCAGAGTGCATATCTGAGGACAGCACTAATGTTTTGATTTTAAAGACTAAAACACTGAGCATTTGCTCCTAGATCTTTGTGACTGCACTTTGTTTTTGTAATGTGAAATTATTTGGCAGCAATGCAGTTTGCCTTGTAAAGCTACTGAATTAAGAGAGAAGCTAACAGAAATGCTGTGTTCTTATACAATATCCTGGTCACAAAGCAGTGCTTTCCTTTTTGTGACAGTAGCCTTGAATATTGGAAGCAAAACTCAAACAAAACCTAATAATATTCAAGCTTGTTCTATCAGTATCCTATGACTGATGTACTTTAAATAGGGATAACAAATCCATTGCCTTCATAATTAGTTTATTTTCTTAGTGTTTTAGTAAACTTTATCATTTCTGAGGGTTGAAGGCTACATCTGAATAGATTTTATGAGAAAAAGTGTTTTCATTGTAGTTCAGAAAAAAGACTTATTTCTCTCTGCATAAATAAAAACTAATTTTCTGAAAGATAAAAATAATTCAATTACTTGAAAAAGTTATGAACTAAAAAAGCAATAATTTGATGTTTGCTGAGCATTTGAAATGTATTTTGAAAATAAGTCTGAAAAGTCTTGAGCAGTCATCCAAAGTAACAAGTTTGGACAAACAAGTGACAACGTATTGCAAATAGGGTATAACTTGATTATTGTTGCACGGGAACGTAGTTTCCAGCATGGATAAAGTCTGATGTCCTTTTTCTGCAAATGATGTAGAAATCTCTGTTGATAACAGGGATGTGTGGGCCATGATGGGGGCAGGGCCTCGTGTTTCAGTGGGTGTGATGCGGTGTGGTGCTCCAGGCGGAATGCTCTCTGCTTGGGTAAAGAAGGCTGTGTTTGCATATCTGTGATTGTTTCATCCAAGGAATACAGTATGGCCAGATCTGAGCTGAAGGTATTAAAAATATAATGATCAGTTACACTTCACAATACATTTTAATTTATTTATATATGTTAGAGAGATGCTACACATTGCAGCACTATGAGGTGGAGCCTGGTAGCTGAAATCTGTGTGTGTGCATTTAGACTTTTCAGACAAAGGCTATTTCTGTTTTGATAATTTATTTCATTTTTTTCTCAGTTTAAAGCATGCTATGAGCACTGCTCATCTCAGTGCATATTTTCCAAACCTGCATGTTTCTACGGTGGGGCTGCGTAACTCATTTTTGGAGTGTTTAAATAGCAGCAATGCCATTGGGGATGCTTTGCTTGAATAGTCCAGGTAGTAATAACTGGGCTTGAGAGGGAGAAGGATTATGCATGAGGCTCGTATAGTAGACAGTTTCCTTGTGGAGGTATGGTGCAATAAATTGAACAACCCAAAAGCAGGAAATTCTGTGGAACTTGTTCTATTTCTTTGTCTTGTCACTAACAGTTGATTATAATTACTGTTGTTAGCGAGTTACCTGCTGAGAATCAAACCAAGTGAGAGCTTTCTACCATTATAATTTGTCGAGCAAAGTTCTGATGCTGCCTTTGGTTGTGTCTAGACAGACTGCCTAAATCCTTCTCAGCCCCCAGTCTCCAGCCGGAGCTGAACTGCAGAGTGCTGTCTGGGTGCTTTTGAAATGTGCTATTCCAAAAGGCTGAATTTCATTAAATAGTAATAAAACTTGGCCTACTTAAATTAAAGGCATATCTCCTTTTTTCTTTAAGCAAACACCTGCTTTCAGGAGGATGTCTGAGGAATATAAAACTGTTACAAAGCTCAAATATGACTTTAGCCTCTCTTATTTTTTGTCATCTTACCTGCTGTGTCTGAGGGAATACTAGCTGTTGTTCTGATTGACTCAATAGTCAGCAGGTCCAATAGAGTTGCAGAACAAAGGTTTACTCTGTGGATGGTAAAAAGTATAAGTATCCATCCTACAACCAGCTGATTTTGTTAAAACGGGAGTCATTGGTAGAGAGCATTGAATGCTACTCATTAAGTCAAATCTAGCTTGGGAGGGTTGCTTCATTTGGAAGATTAGTCCCAGCAGCACGTGCAGCACGGGGTTACAGGTTTGGCTCCTGAGGATGACGATGTAAAGTAGGTGCCAAAGGATCTCTCATTACCGTGGAGCAGAGGCTGCTGATGCTGGGCTGCCTGGCTTTTGCACTGCAAGCAGCCAGGAGGAGATGAGCCATCAGAAGTCTTGCTCAGTTGTAATGTGAAGTGATTAAATATTCCCTGCTGGTTGTTAGTTTCCTGCCTAAGTAAGTGTGCTGGGCTTCTTTCTTCCCAACTAGCTGTGCTTCCATTTCCACCTTCCTGAAACCTTTCACAGGTCCAGGGACAAATAAATCACTTCTGGTGTATTCCCGGGATAGTATCAACTAAAAAAAGGTTATCAACATGAAGGACAATTGCAGTGTTGAGCTGTCATCCAGTCCCCACAGGTACCATGAAAAATTACAGCCAATAAAATAACATTTTTCAAAATGTGACACTACTCTTAAATTTTTCTTCTGCAATAAATGGGTTGTAGAGAGAATTGCTGTCCACTTGAGTACAAACTATTCTTTAAGCACTCAATAATAGATTATAGATGAGTTGTATTATTAATTTCCAATAGAGTAAATGTTTTGCTTCAACAGTCACTTTCAGGAGTTCAGACAGTAATTTTCTATGCTTTGTTATAATTTTAAAGATATTTCTTATAATTAAAAAAAGAAAAATGTTCAAGGTTGAGCCAAAGCTGCCCAAAGCCGTGAAGTCTTGTGTTAAAACAGAAATAGATGTCGTAATTCAGCCTGTAATGCTTTAGTAAAGGTCACTGTGTGCAAATTTCCCATTGTTGTGAATGTTTCTTAGAGGACTACAGCAGTTAAAAAGCTTACTGTGATTTTGGGTACCAGGCTAACGATTAAGAGGTAGGTTTGTGCTTATGCCAATTTTCTAGATCTTGAGAATATTAACATAGTTTTAGTATGAGTTTTCTGTGATGTTGCTTAAAACTGGTTAAAAAAAAATGCAAGCAAAGTGTATATCTGCAGTTCCTAGAATCTGAACATGACTGTTATTTATACACTGTTTATGCATATGTATCCCCTGACTATTGGTACCAAGAGCATCATTAAATTTAAGGGATTTGTATTCCCACATGGAGAGGTGAAAAGACAATTCTGTGAGGATCTGCTCTATAAATATTTCTACAGCAACCGGGTGAGAATTTTCTGTCCTACTATATATTATATTTTTCTTAATAGACTCCAACAGGCATCTGTTGTTGGTCATTCATATCTTTGTATTTTGGACATAGTTGCATTTTTGTGCGTAAATCAGGTGCTAAAGACTTTCCTGAAAAGGTTTTTGAAAAGACACTGATGACTCCTGTGAGAGTGGTACTGCCCTTCATGTGGAGGATATTCCACCATTGTTTACTGTTATTAGCAGAGCCTGTGACTGTAGCTCTGAATACATTACTTTGCCAGGCTTTCTGCTACACAAATGCCTAGTTCTTAAAATCAGAAATAGAAATCAACACAGAGAAAAAAATTCTGAATTGTTGCTGTGTAGCTTAAGGTCTTCATGTAACAGAGTAGTTTGTTCTGTATGCAGTATAAGAGGTCCGAGTTCAGTGGAAACACACTGGTGCCACTGGTTTGCTACTAAGTTCAGAAATAAATTGCTGTACTTCAGCTATGACAGTTATAACTACTGAATACATGCTGCAGGTAACCCTTTGCGGCTTTCTCTCCTTCCCTAGAGAGACAGCCAAAACAAGACTAGGAGAGCAAAGCCTGAAAGGATGAGGTGTGATGTTGAGCAGACCACTGGAATGGATTGTAGTGTTCAGCAAAATGGGAACGTACCTTGGAATGGTTAACGTCTCCAAACTAAGCAGTTTGAGCTCCTGTACAGACAAAAAGCAGTTACAGCATTTTAGAAGCATATTTACATATAAACAGCTTTTCGCAGTTGATTTAAGGAGCCTAGAAATATTTTCTCTTTCCTCCACTTCCATCTTTCATCTGCAAGTTCTTTTTTCTGAGATTTTTTTTTTATACTCGGAGCAGAAAATGCAATGGTTGGGGTTTTTCTTTTAGAGGCATTTTCATTATTTTAGCCTTATAAATGTGTTATGCTGCTGTTATTAGGAAATGTGATATGTCTGTTAACATCAATTTGGGCTTTATCTGTGTGTGGTACTGCAAGATACCCATTTATAAAGAGTATGTAAGAGCATCTTATGATGATGGACTTCAGTTCTGGTTTAAGGTAGAAACTCACACAGTTCTGTGTTGGCTTCAGCTTCCTCTTGTCTCTGATAAGTTGAGCCATTAAATCAAAATCCACTGAGTTTGGAGCTCTGAAGTAGGATGTACTTGAAGCTGTTAAGGACTCTTGTGTTCTGTTTCTCATGAGTTTGGCTCAATGCTGTGAAGAGACAGCAACACGGGTGTACACCTATCCATGTGCCAGAGAAGTCCAGGAGATAAATGTGATTTGCAACGTCTTTGGATTAAAGGCAGTTTATGAATCTGTGCTGCCAGAGCCAGGTGTTTATTTAGTGCAGGTTTTTTTAGTTCTTTGTAAATGCTTACAAAGAATGGCTGTGAAAGCAAATTGGTACAAAAGATGGTGACTTTTTGCAGGTTCCTTGTGTCAAGGCCCTTTGAATTTCTCACTTGGTAGTTTGTGTGTATTATCGTTTCTTCACACAGCATAACTTCACATAGGTGAGCACAGGAGTTCACATTTTAACAAATCTTGGACAATTTTGAAGGCAACATAAACTGTTGCAGCTTGTTGACCAACATGTACACCAGATGCAAGCTGACACACAGTTCTAGTAAAGGTCCAGAGCTTTCCCTGGCACCCATTTTGCTGAATAGACATGATTCACTTTAACATCTCTACCATGTGTGCAGGATTTAGAAGGAATGCTGGTCTTTTGTTCACACCTGTGGTGGATTAAGGTTGCAGTATGGGCAGACTGTCCTCTCAGCATTTTAGTCGAGAAATCAGCCACAGACATAAACTGATCAGAAGTTATATGGCCTTCACCTAATTATTTATAGGTATATGCCTCAGTAGGAACACAAAGATTTGCTTTCAGCTTTTGTAGTAAAAAATCTCTTAAACACATTTGCGAGAGGTTGTGAAGCACACTCAGAGGCACTTTCCATAGGTGAGCTGATGTGCAGGGATGGCCCTTGGTTCAAACTTACTAAATACCATCAACAAGTTTATCTGTGGAGAAGTCTTCATTCTTCTTGATGAGTGAAAGGCGGGACAGGAAATGAAAGCCAGTTGAGGATCCTGCAGTTAAAGATGTCGGAATGAAAGCCAAAGCATGCTGTGTGTTTCTTGTAACACTATAAACAGCCTGAGTGTGATGTTATCACCACTTGTTTCAGGCAGTGTTATTTTGTGTGTGATGAAAATACTTTGGAGGACTCTCCTTAAGGAATAAGGGGCATGTTGAGTTTATAAGGCATGTGTAGGGAATGGATAAACTGTGACGGAACCCAGGTTATTGTTGGATAGGATAGATTACTTTGGAAGCTCTGGAAATTGCTCCATGAAAATTGCTCCTGTTGAGTATGTGAGTGGAAGTGTGGGATATGTGGTTGGGATATGTGGTTGAAGGCGCTTTGTAATGGTTTCAAGTTATGCTGCAGCCAGTCTTCAGAAGAGCGGAGAATGGCAACTGAACTGGAATATTTGATTTCAGTTGTAGCACCCCCCCCCCTTTTTTTTTTTTTTAACCATGAAAAAGCTTGACGCTGTTTTAACAAAGGACCTTCTCCATGAAGGTTTGGTTGTTACTGCATTGGAAATACAGAGCAAGGGAAGGCAAAAGAAATACCACCAAGGACTGGTGCCTGTACCCTGAGCACAAGTCATTCAACTCCAGTGAGAAGCACTATCAGTTTCTGCAAGCTGGGAAACAAGACAACCTGGCTTACAGTGTATTAGTTCAAGTGGGCTGCTCTCCTGAGCACAGTTCAGACACTCTAAGGATATCAGAAATCACAGTGACTTTTCTTATTTTTTTTTAACTGCCTCTGATTGTTTACAAAGTTAAACCAAATAGTTAAGTAATTAGGTAATGAAGACACACATTTGTCGCTTTATTAAATCATAAATATCCTAGTAAATTGCTTTATATAAGTAGATTGATACAGTCACCTTGAGTATGAAAATGCTTTTTGCTTGATAGTTGATGTTTTTCCCAGCCACTCTTTCTATCGTGTATTTGGGAAATGAGAAGAACATACTGCCTGTGCACATAATGCGTTTGGCAACCTGTTCCTGTTTACCAGTACAGTAACTTAATGGAGAGTCAGAGAAAGTATCGTTAAAATAATGCTGAGTGACCTTTGAGAATTGGCTCCTTTTGCTTTATATGCTTGTCTTGGTAAGATATTCATAGATGGCACAGATTCGTCTAAAATGTATTGCTATGCATATATTTAAGTGCTCACATTATTGGAGTTGAATATTTTGAATAGCCAAAAAATTTTGTCAAAATTCAGGGTTTTAATTGATATTTCTATTGGGTGGGAAAAAAGGGTGAACATATAGAATAACCCATTTGGTTTTATTTTCCTATAGCATAGTTGTGAAATTTCCTAGTAATAGTCTGCAGGTAGGGTAAGTGTTCTGAATTTTCATTTGTAGCTGTTCTGTGATACAAATACATACGTGTGTGTGTCTTAAATACAGTTACTGTGGTTGTGCAATAACCATTGGCTTTAGGGAACTGCTGTTTGTCTTCTCAGAAAACATGAAAGGAGAAAGAGGAGTTCATAAAGCATTGTTGTTTTCTTTTGATACAACTTGCTCCGGGGAGTAGAGAGGAATGTGGAAAACAGGTGTCTCGCAGATTTCAGCAGACATTCTCATTATATTCTCTTGGCTCAACAGATGAGTTCCAGATATCCATAAAGCTTAAATCTGTGATCTAGATCAGAAAGGCCACTGCACTGAATATTCTGTGCAGATTGAATCTGAACATAACACTGTGAGGAGATGTTTAGAAATACTGGGGGGTTTTTTTGCATTGGAGGGGTTAAATATTCCAGTACTGGGTAGTTCTTTATTTAAAGTCTTCTGCAGGTTTTTCATGTGTGATATAGTGGGAATGGGAGTTGTGGAGGAGGAGATGGACTCCTTTGAAAGAAATGGAGGATTTCTCTGAGAATTGCCGTCTAGATGGGCCTTAGAGTTCCTTCCATCTTTTTATTATACCCCAGAGTAAACTGTGTATGAAGCATTTAATCTGTGTACACCACAGGGAGAAAGAGAGGACTGGAAGTAAATCAGTAGCAGAAATGTCAGTTCATTGACAGCCCATCAGTAAAATGGGTGGTGTGAGTTCTGGTTTGGATTGAAAAAATTGGTTTCATTCCTCAGATAGGAGACTATTGTATCTCCAGTCCAAACTGAGCAATGTAGAGTACAGTTGTTCCTGTGTTTATTGTGTTTTTACTGCAAGTGTGGAACGCATAGGGATCTCCCAAGAATGTAGCTGCAGCACAGGTGCAGTCCTGGCCAAGCACTAGGTAAAAATGAACCGTGTACGCAGCCCCTGTGGATATCCTAAGTCCGAGGGCATGGAGCCTCCTTGCAGCAGTTCTCTTCCAATAAAACTGTGGTCCCTCGAGGGCTGCAGTTTGGACCACTGTGAGCTGCTTATTGCCAGCCTCTGCAGGAGGAGGAGGAGGAGGAGGAGGGATCTGTTTTACACTTCCAGTCTGTCCGGATGCAACACTTGTTCCCCATGTCCGTGGGCATGCCCCTTACTGAGGGGATATAAGCACAAATTTAAAGGCTGTAAGGAACTGCCACACTTCCAAAACTTCTGCCATTTCGAACTGCTATGTAAAACACCAGTGTTCAGCAACAGGCTGTTGAATCATGTGCTGCCACGTGCAATGGAAAAAACAACAAATCAGTGCTGTGCAAATCCCATATGTCTTCAGGATTTGATTTTGTCCAAAATTATAACATATTTTTAGTTTTAGTCAAAAGAGTTTATTGGGCTGCCCTTCTGGTTAGTGTGATGTTTCACTTCAAAAGTAAGTGCTCCCCACATCACTGATTTTGGGCTATGCATTTAATGATTAAACATTTACTTAATAATATTGTTACATGTTCCATGAATTGCTTTTGGGAGAAAGTGTTTGTGGGTGTGAGAAGTATGTGGGTGCTTCTGTGTGTGAGGTCAAGATTGCTACTGAGATTACTTACATCAGTTGCATATGGATGTCGTGCATGCATAGCTAAAATGTGGGGGTGTGTGACAGTTAAAAATCTGTCTGCTTTCGGAGGCTGATAGCTGCATTCAGCAAAAACCACTGGTTTCTGGTCCTCTGGGCAGTGTGGAAATTGCATCTGAGCTTAGTTTTTCCATGGGTTTATTTCTTTATTTGGGACTTAGTTTGACTCCAAAATTTGAACGAACCCAAGACAGCCACAGTTCTCTTGGTGCAATACCTAAAGGTTTGCATGATTCTGTAAATCAGCTCAAAGGTGACCCAAAACTGTTTGACACAGTTCAGGTTGTGGTGAATATCTGGGACTTCAGCTTTATCACGATGCCTACAACCAAGGAAAAGTAGCACGGTTACAGATGTCAGAGTTTCACTAAATTCCGGGTTTGAGTTCATTTAAATTGATTGCTACTCTCTGCTTGTAACACAGCCTTGTCCTGTACATAGGGTGCTTGACTCTCATTAGGCCTCATTGAAGGGGAAGCTTTGAATCTTGCCATAGTTAAAGAATCAGAGTCCAACAGATTGGTTCACATTAAAACATAGATTTCATCTCCTGGAACTGAAATGCTGCAGAGGCACCACCAGATTGCCACCAGAATGCCAGCTCAGCACTTGCAGTCAAGGAAATGGATGGTTAATGGCCTTAAATATTTTACCCAATTCTCTTTTGTCCTGCTAGTTACTTCAAACATGATAATAATTTTATTTTTATTCATTATTACTGAGCAGCTGGTGTAAATTTTACTGGGAAATTGTTGTAGCTGGTTGTAACTCATCCAATTAGAATTGTAGGCTTTTGTGGAGTGTGGAGATGTCTCATATTTTGTGACTTTGCTTTATGGAAACTAAAGAAATCCAAGTGAAAAGGCTGAAGTTGTGCCATGCTTAAGATTATTGGGTTTATGTTGAATGGGTTGAGACTACTTCCAGTTGCCAGACCTGCAGTGTGTTCTGAGCGAGGCTGAGAGCACCTAACCTTTAGAGCTGAAACCAGTGGCCAGGGTCATGGTATAATGACCTTTTGGTCTAAAGTAGGACAGAGATGTTGGTTCTGGGTGGTTTAATTTGGGAGTTTTATTCTTTGCGATGTTTGCTGTTTGGGGTTGAGATTTTTTAAATGGCAAGAGCTGTTTTGGGGATCACTTTCACTCCCCCCATCAGTCACTGTGTTAGTAATGTGATAATGTCAGCTAGCATTGATATTATAAGAGGGCTTGTTGCCAAGATGGTTGTAGAGATTTATATCTGTCCTTGTTGCAGATGTATGGAAATAAATACTTGGTTTAACCATCAGCAGTTACTTTAACGAATGAGCCCTGTTATCGTGCAGATCTTACACGTGTCTCAGATGTAAGCTCTAATGATTTTCTTATTAGATATGTTGTCTAGTCAGATTATCATTTGCTTTTGCCCTTTTGAGGGTTCTAGTCTTTTCTACTGTTTTTTGGATTTCGTTGTACTTACAATTTTTAAACCCACAGATTATCCGGTGTTTATTAACCCTTGTTACTTTGCTGCAGCTCCCTGCTCTGCCTTCCCCCTGTCCCGAGCAGGGGGGGGAAAATACCATTTTTGTTCTGGTGATTAGTTTCAGGCTTATGGATAAATATTTGTAGTGAAAAAAATGAGTAAGAGGTTGCTGATCATGCAGCTTCTGTCAGTTCCCTGAATACAATAAGGAACAGAAGTAAAAACACTCATGGTGGTGTAACTGCCTCTGTGCTACAGTTTCTGATGGTATAGTACTGTGGATAAAGAAAAAGGGGGAAAAAAATCACACGTCTAACCAGCAATGCTCTATGGGCAAAAGCTGCTCAAATCAGGCTGGACTCATTCGGGAATAGGTGTAGTAGAAACCTTGCAGTATTAGTCATTCTTCAGCTCTTTCAACCTAAATTGAATAACATGAAAGTAGCAGAGTATTTCCCCTTGCTCATGGTGTAAATCTCGATGGAACAACTTATGAGAATTTTACATCATATATACAGAGCACTTTGGTCAAATCAAAACATAAATATTTTTCTGCATTTCCAAACTAATCTATGCCATGGGATAGCTATGATTTCTTCAGCTCTCTTGCAAACCTCTTTCAGTTTAGATCTGTTTGTCTGTAAGGGCATCAGAGGGCTGCAGATGAACTGTGTAACCCCTGACTATTTGCTCGCCCTGGGACGTGCTTTCCGCAGGGTGCTAATGGCCTTTCCAGTATTGCTCTGCTGCTGCCCAGCACAGGGTAGGTGTGGGTGACAGTTTTTATCGCAGAGCCTCATAATAATTAAATCTATGGGAATTTTGTTTTGTGGTTGTGGGGAAAAAAAAATATTGGAAGGGATGAATGTTTCAAAACTGTCGTAACTGATTAGTATTTTCACCCTTTTATCTGTTCTGTTGCCATTGCAAACTGATTCATAAAAGACAGGAACTCAGATACTGACAAAGAACAGATCCCATCTGGATTTTCTGAAGTGCTTTGCAGTCAGGAGGTGGCACAGGCACAATCCTGGTTATATTTTCAACAGTACATGAGTAGATCACATTGAAGTTCTTGCTTCCAAAATGTGGTCTTTTACTTGAAGCTGAGAATTAGGATGAGAATTAGCTGAGAATTAAAGCCATTACAGACTGAAGGCAAATACTGATCTAAAATGATACCTCTGACATTGACAAATTATTACTTAACTACTTAACCAAATATTTCTGCTGTTTTGATTCAGCTGATTCTCACTGCCCATACATGATTATAATAAAAAGGGTCTTCTGCTGTTTTCTGAGCCTGCCTGGTTCCTGCAATACTTAGTAATTGTAGGGAAAGAAAAACCAAACAAAACCCAAAAGAAACAAAATCCCCCACCCTGTCTGGTCAGCTTTTCAACCACAAACACTTCAATAAAATTTTACCTTCATGGTGTGTGCAGTATACTAATGTATCCTTGGTGAGTGACAGTCATGCTCTCTCTAAAGTTGTCAATCTATAGCTACATGGGAGTTTTAACTACAGCAGAAACAAAGTTTAAGCAACTATATTTTAGCATTTCAAATGAATAAAATGTTTGTGTGGTGAAATTTCAAATCAGTTTTTCAGGTTCCTTGCTTTTTTTCCACATTATGCCAGGATGCAGATGCAGCTCATTAGTCTTACCAGCGTTGCAGAGTCCTGCAATCAGTTGTGCAGCCCTGCAGAACAGCACTAAACTCTTAGGTATTATTGTATTTGTGATGGAAGACACTTCGGGGTGCAGGGCAAAGAACCCTTCGTTTTTCCCCATTACTTAGATGCCAATATCATCGTGCTAGAAATCTGGTAGAAACAGCTAAGCTTTCACAAAGATATGTCTCAAAAAACTGTTTGTCTGACCATGTTGTTATCAGTTTCATTATGACATTTGGTTTGTGGTTTTAGGGTCTCATACCAAACAGCAAATATAGGAGCTTTGCATATTTTTTCTGTATTCAATACCTGCTAAATCTGTTGTCTCACTTAGAAATTTCTTCAAAGGTAAAAAGCAATAATAATTTCTTAAAAAGAGTAAAAAATTAGAAGTTAATATTCCTCACAATTAGCTTATGGAACAAACATTTTAAACTCAATTTTGAAATACTGCTTTGTTTGGGTTTTTTTCCGAAGGAATGCCTCTCCTAGTAATCTGCTAGGTAGAGTTGGAAGTACCTCGTGCTTGTGCCTGTTTATGTGCATTATGGCATTTCGGTGGAAGCACAGAGAAGTGTAAACCTAAACCCTTCCTTTAAGAGCAGTTTACGTAGGGGAGATGATGCCGATGCTCTGATCACTGGTTGCTTAGGATATAATGGAGATTAAATGGTGGCAACATGCAAAAGCTCAGAGAATTCTGAAGGCCTGTGTAGGAAACAGGAATGCTGCTGTTTTTCCTGGATTCAGGTAGTCCCTGCAATCCCAAGGCTGCAGTTGTTGGGGTGACGGTTGGAGGGAGCTTTGTGCCGTTCCCCTCAGACTCGCCCTGCGCGGGGCCGCGGGAGCTGCGTTACCGCAGGGCTCGCAAAAATCGGTTTGAGCATTTCCAGAGCTCTCCTGGGGCTCCTGGTGCTCCTTACGATACCACCAGGAGGTTTTGTGAGGTAATGATTTAACACCTGAAGCAAATAAAACAGTCTCATTTAGCAGTTTGCCTCCCCCCACACGTGAAGTCAATAGAAAAGCAAGGTTTAAATCCCTCCAGTTTATAAACACACTCCACCTTTGCTTTGCTGTTTCCCCCCTCCCCCCCCCAACTACTGTCTTACAGAAAGAATTTCACCTGCATTCTTCCTCACGTAATGAAGTCAGCAGAGTTGAATTGCTTACCAAGCCTTAAAAATTTCCTCAGGACACAAAATGTTTCACAAAAGCTGTTTGTTTCTGAGTGGTAATTTTTCTTCCATCTAATGTATTCTGCTTTTTTTGTATATCAAGACCAAGCTTGTACTGTGGCAAGCAGTAGAGACATACAAAAAAGGAAGCTCATTTTTTGTAGAAATCGGTATTAAATATGCTGGGCATCTTGGAAAAGACAGTAATTTTGTCCCAGCTTGAGGGAAGGAGCAGGAAAAAGTGCATGTATTCATATGCTGACTAGTCCTTAGTGCATGGTGATATCTCTGTGATGATTGCATTGATGTTACTGTATTTCACCCATTGAATCATACGTGAAAAATAACTATCTGATTGATACTCTATAAATTATAACCTGTTTTAGAGTTGATAAAATGTGCATTGAATGGCAGCTGATTTACACACATGGGGCAAAACCAATTTTCTGGGTGGTGGGTTTGGCTTTTGGGTTTAGGTTTTTTGGTTTGGATTTAATCTTTTTCACATTAATAGCAGTTGAACCCAGACTTCTTGTAATAATGGTCATTTAATTGATGGTGAGGGTTTCCCATTCTGTTTGAGAGGTGTGGTACTTGGCTCGTTGCTTTTGTTGATGAAGATAAAAGCATTAAAGAAGCTGTGACATTTAGCCTCTTTTTGAACAGATGAATATCCTAGCAAATCACAGTACGCTCACAATACAAGAAAAAATGTTAATGAACTGAAATTTCCATGCCATTAGTGTTATTTAATTCCACTTTTAGAGTCAAATTGGGGATAACAATTTTGGCAGCTTGGTGGTTGTCTGTTTTCAGTCAAAAGCAGTTAGAGGAACTCAGTTGTACACTCCTGGTTTTTTTTCTTCTACTGCTGTGTAAAAACCAAAAGATCCAGCAATTCTCAAATGTTCTGATCAGCAAATAACTGCACAATTACACTTGAAGTAATTTGTCTTATGATTTCCCACTATTTCTTGATGGTAGGAAAATTGGGAAGCAGGCATATACCTGAAAGTGAGTAAGAGTGTACCACCGCATTTAAGTTTTGAAAGACTTTATTTCTATTTTAAATTTACTTGAAGAGCTGAATGAAGTTTTTGTGTCAGTTCTCACTTTACCGGAACATGTTTTTCACTCTGCTTGTCACAGTGAAAACTGAAAGTTAACGTTTCTTTTCAAAGATGGCACTCTTACAAAGGCTGTGACTGGGGTCTGTTGACTGAGATGAAGTAAAGGAGCTAACCCATAAATTCAGTGCGCACACCAGTCTGGCTAGAAGTATTTTTGATTGTGAGGATGACAAGCAAAGGATCTGAGTTCAGGTAAAACTCAGATGCTCAAGTATCCATTTTTATTAGCCTTTGATTCCATGGAGAATTTTCGATGACTGTCTTGTACAGTGTTCAAAAACTTTTTAAGGGCAACATGAAAGACTGAAACTGAAATACCCGTGTGTTTAAAATACTAGGATTTCTAATATGTTTAGGGTTTTGAAGCTTTAGATATACATTTTCAGATATTTTTATGTAATGAGTTAAGAATATGGAACTTAGTATCTGCTAAGGTAGCATAAAAATTTCATTAGCTGTCCTAAACCATATCTGTTTTTCCTGCTGTAAGTAACAGTGCCAACTTGCTTCATTTCTTGGCAGCAAGTATCTAAAGGTAGTATCGGAACTGAGGAGTTTTTTCTCTGTCTCCCTGCCAGAGAAGAAACAAAAATGCTTTTCACCTGTTTCCTGGTGTTCCTTAAACTGCCAACAGATCTTAAAGTTTCTTTAAGGCGGAAGCCAAGCCATGAAAGCTGCTGGGTGTTTTTCATTATGCATATCAGATAGATAAGAGTGGATAAATTTTGCTTCTTTCTCTCCATAGTTTTGGCTTGTGATCCCAGACTGCTTTTCAAACACAAAAACACCAGCAGTAGGTTGATAGGTAGTACAGCCTAGGAACCAAACTCAAATACTTGTACAGGGTGGAGAAATGTGTGAATTCTGTCAAAGCTTGAAATGGGCTTTGCAGTGCCATAGAGACACACAAATCAGCTTTTTTAAACCTTTGCTACCTGCAAAGCCTAAGATCAGTAACAAATCAGTTGACATTTGGTAAGCTTCTTGTCTCCCCATTATTTTTGGGTATTAATCCTTCTTTGTTTTTCTTTGAATTTCTGGAACTGTTGAAAGTTCTGGTTGGGTGGGTTTAGGTTTTTTGGGGAGGGAGGAGTTTGAATTGGATGATCCCATAAAGGTGTTTTCCTTTGGACTTAGAAAATATAAGAATATAAAAATCAACTTAAGAATAGCACCTCTCCTTCCCCCTTTAAAGACTGGCTTTCAGTCATATTTGCTAGTTGGATTGAACAATTTCCTGAAGTAGACAATCTTGCATTCTACAGTTTCTGCTTAGATAGATGATGGACTGCATGTTTTCTTTTGTTTGTTTGCTGCCTGGCACTATGGATACAAACAGTAATCAGATGAAAACAATTTTAAAA
This sequence comes from Ifrita kowaldi, assembly GCA_013398055.1. Lineage (NCBI taxonomy): Eukaryota > Metazoa > Chordata > Aves > Passeriformes > Cinclosomatidae > Ifrita > Ifrita kowaldi. The sequence goes on from VZRS01003569.1 coordinate 691,789, forward strand.
CAGAACAATGTCACACATTTAAGAAAGTGTCATAAAAGGAGGAAAGACAACCTGCTTTTGATTCAGTACAGTAAAGAACCTTCTGAAATCTCTGTCTGGATGCTATACAGTAGCCCACTCTGAAGAGGGAGTCTGTCATGGTTAACCCTGCCAGAACTGTGGGCTGCTGACAAGGAGAACATGTTGCAGAGGCAACTCTGCCATCCAGCAAGAATGAAATATGCTCAATTTCCGTCCCCACGGTTGGCTTTATGCCTGTGCCTTGGACAGCTTTTTGAAATCTGTGGAGAAGTCCTGTTGCTTATTCAGAATTTCTGTTGAACATTTGTGACTGGTTTCATTGGGGTAAGTAGATTGTGGAAGTGAACAAGGATTTCTTTGACCTGTTCATTAAGCTATTGAGAAGTCCCTAAAATTCTAAAGCAATCCAGTTGACTGAGATCTGGCCCTAGGCAATGTGCTTCCAGACACGCTTTTTCTGTATAGGATCCAGCCTACAATGAGAAAGAAGGAAGCTACTTGCACTTTCCTTCTGTCCCCCTTGTTCTTAAGCATTTTGGCTCTAAATCCACAAGTAACTTATTAATTGAATCATAACTGCAGGATTCAGCTTTGTGCATTTGAAAGCCTGGACTTCATTCTCAAGGTGTTAATGTAAATTGAAAGCTCTTCCATAAACTGAAAGATTCATAGTCTGAAAAGTCTGGGATGTAAAATTCCTGAATTTGATCTCCATGCGGTTGTTTAGTAACTCTTTCTTTAACTAGGCTCCCTAGAAGTATTCTATATTCTTAATGCAGTTTGACGTCTAGAACAGTTACTCTTAGTGGAACAATTGACCTGTTACCACAGCTGAAATCCCTAAGTCAATATATTCAGGATCAAATGTGCTTTGCTTTTGTGGCTGTTTACTTTAGCTGGCTGAGGTTGATTAGCTGGCATCTGGAGAGACAGAAAGGCCATGGCAGCTGTAGCTTCTGTACATCTTCTCTGGGTTATTTAGCTCATTTGTGTTTTTATAATATAAGTTGAGGATTGTGAGGTGGCTTTTAGGGTCAGTGAAGCAGTAAGTGTCATTCCATTTTCAGCTCTTAAAACTATGTGACTAGTTCCTTGAATTCAGGGGGGCTGTTTGTAGCTCTTTTGCTACTTTTGCTCTTTTGCTGCTTTAGTAGTTGAGGCCGAGTAGCCCAGATCTTGCAGAAACCAACTCCTAGAATTTGGAGTTTCTAGCCCGGGCTTAGTTCTGTTTGCATTCACGCTGGCATGATTCCAGTGAAACAATCAGAATTGTGTAGGAATCAAACAAACCTTTCCCCTTGCCCCCAGCTTTCATCTCCACTACCTCTAATCTGTACTCTTAATAAGAAGTCAGTATTATTCTTTTTGTAATGGATGAGTGACTCAGTTGTATTAAATCACTGTGGGCTGAAAAATCCACATGCAAAATCTAATTAAATATTTTGTGTCTGATTCTGATTGTACTTGTATGATGTGGATCTGACTCCATGGAGATGCATTAACTTGCTCTGGCTTTATGAGGCCGGAGACTGTGGCCCATTGTTTGGGAGAGTGATGTGCTGGTGGGAGAGAGCGAGCCTGTACTTCCAGATTCCTGGGTGTTGGTCCTAGCTGAGCCACTGGTCTGGTGTTGGGGAGTCTACTCATTGCTTCTCCACTATAAAGCAAGGATGAGCACATACTAAAACCTGAGAGAAATGTGGGGTTTAATGAATGCTGTTTGATCTGTGGCTTGAAAGCATTGTAAGCGCTAAATGACTTAACATTCAAGTCTAGAGTAATGTTTGCACTTGTGGTATAACTGAAGAGAAGATGGTACTGTTCTTAAAAAAGTTGTCATCACTGTGCCAGGAAAGTATCAGCCAGTTTTCAATAAATTACATCCTTCTCAATGGGGGCAGGAGTAAAGCAAAGAGAAAATTTCTACTTCATGTTAATTCTTCCTTTGGCGTTTATGTGAAATGAGTTTTAGTGTCAGGAATTGTCAAAAATAAAAACCTTTTTTGTAAACTTTCAGTATAATGCAACCAAAGAACTTGCTGTTTTGGAACGTGTAGCTGGTTTAGGATTTAGAAAACCTGTGTGCTGATCGTATCCAGGTCAGAACTGTTAAGGGTTAACAAACCAGAGCCCCTCACTAATCTGGGTTGTAATTTGCACCACTATAGCTGGGAGTTTGCTCTGCTTTGTCTCCTAGTACGAGTCTAGAGAGAATTCCTTTCCTGGCTTTCCTTTTGAGAGCTTGGGGGTGGGAGGGGGAGGAATTCAACAAATCTCCAGGTAGTCTTGATGTCATGCTCAGTATTCTGCTGTTATTTCCACTTGTCAGGCACTGTTTGAGTTGCACAATTTGGAATGTTAAGCATCTGCTTTGTAAGTGTGTAGACATCAGGATCATTACAGATTCGTTTATGGAGATAAATTCTGCCTCTTCAGATTTGCATGTGAATTGAGGGGCAGACAGAAGTTTATACTTTCTGCAAGAATTATAGGGACAACTTTTGGAGTAATCAATAAAAGGTAATAAAAAATAAATGGTTAAATAAAGTATTTAGACGGTTCTACAGAAGAACGACTCGCTCAATTATGTGTAATGAACAGAAGTCTTAAAAATGCATCGGTTTCACAGTCTTTTCCTACAGAATAAGCAAATGGCACTGATGCCATTACATTTCCTTACTGCTGTGTATTTTAATAATCCAGCTATGATAATAGCTGACATAATAATAAACAGAATTGTAAGGGTGTCCTCATTAGATCATATTTACAACATGGGGATATTTGTGTGTTTGATCAGTCCCCGTTTCATAGAAGCAGTATTTGTGGTATACGCCTTTCTAAAAATCCCATCCCCTGTGCATTGATGGGCTCAGACACTGTTGTCACTGCTTATGCTCAAGTCTCTTTAGTGCTTTTCTTAATCAGAGGCACCAGCCTCTGTGGTACTGCTCAGTGCAATGCGGTCTGTCAGCAGAGAGGTGCTTGGGTGTGGTTTTGTACAAATTGGTGGATGCCAGAGTTCCTCCACTGCTCTTTCAGTAGCAACATGATGAGCAGGAAGCTGTATATAACCTGAGAAAATTAGAACTTGATCAGGTAGTTTGCTGTAAAAGCAAGCTGCCGGAAGACTAATGTGTTAATCCATTTTGTCAACCTGTGGGAAACCAGAATAAGGTGGTTGGATATTCCATGTAAGGTTTTCTGTATAATCCAGGAAAATGTGTGCTTTTACTGTGCTGAAAAACCAGAGATATTTTTCATCTTTTATGTTAACATATCACCAGTATAAACCATCGCATGGCAGGGTGCTGGTTGTGTTTGCTTTTATCAGCAGAACCCCGTCCTTTGGTTAGGGTAGGTTTCCCAGATGCTCCTTCTAATTCTCAGCCGAGGTAATCTCTGGCTTCTGTGAAAATGGCTTAATGCTCATTGCAAGCACTTGGATCTTAACAGCTTCTTCAGCTCATCAGCCTCTCACCAAGTGCCATGGAAAAGGATGGTTCAGACAGCAAAGAGAAGGAATAGAGTCAAGAAAACAGATTTTATTTTGTTCTCATCCTGGTCTGCATGCAAAGTCAGTTTCTATATGAACTGCAATAGAGGGTAATCAGAAGGGGGAGAAAATTGCTTTGGCTTTGAACTTGATGTTAAATGGAGTAAAATCATTTAAGTTAGCGTTGAATACTGTATTATTTAAATTATTATTATTATTACTTTGGAAGGCTAAATGTAAAATTCTGTCATTCCATTGCTTCCTGAAGCTCACCCTCCTTTGAGGTGTTCAGCATTAAATTAAAAATGAAGTGTCTCCCCAGCTGGGGCATCTGTAGCCAGCAGAGAGTACAAACTGACAAGGAGGCCTTATAGAATGGTATAGAACCACAGAAGACAAAGTCAGCGACTGAAGAAAATACCTCTGTGCCAGGACATTCTGTAAATTTCTCTGGAGAAATCCTACAACCCTTCAAGAAAGTTGACCTCATTTGCATGTTTTGATTAGATTGCTGTCAGGCTTCTTCTGACTTCCTACAAAGAAAAGTAGTTTTCTGAACAAGTGTCAGGACTTCTTTAAGTTGCAATATATTCCTTGTAAATAACTTATAACTGAAGAGAAACATTTTTGTGTACTGTGTCTAAATCTCTAGGGGAAACATGTTTTATCCTAAAGAAGAATGCTCTCCATCTATATTCTATCTTCCGCTTTAGTGAAGGGATCATCAGTCTCCCAAGTAAATTCCTGAAGTATTTATTAGTTAACTCAGCCTCTGGTATTGTCACAGCTGGGAAGCTGTTCCTTTAAAGGACTGTAAATGAAAGCATAACTTGGGGGCATATTTCAGAGAGATACAAAACTGTATTACAACTGTACATTGTGGGAGTGTCTTGAAAAAGTGGGGGGAGGAAGAAAAAAGGAATCATATGCCCCTTCCCTTCCTCCAAGTGAGGGGAAATTCTAGAGGTAGAACAATTAAGTTTGAAACTGCTGATATATTTAGGTACAAGATAGTGACCTACACAGCAGAGTTAAGCCAGTGTGAGGACTGCAGTGTTCACTGCCCTTAACGGGTGTGTGAGGATTAGGAGAATGTGGGCATGAAAATACTTGCAACCTACGGAAGCCCAAAGAGAAAAAGACAAACTGTATTTTCTTAATTTTTCATTACTTGTAATTGCCTCTTGAAAACACCCTGTTAACATGGAAAATGTTGTGTTTGCAAAGAGTGTTTGCTCCTGGTCACTTGCATTATTTTGGTTAGGGAAGATGTATTTATGAAAACATAATGAGCTAGGCACTATTTTCAGCTTGATGGGTATTTCCCTAAATGCCTTATAAATAGAGAAAGAAATGGTGGAAAATTTAGACTTCTGACAGCGTTGACTTTCCTAAGGAAAAGGAAAGTATTCCAAGCAGTATTTCATCAACCAAAATGCATATTAAAGATGTTTTGGCTGTGCCCCAGGCTCTTTAGAGACGAGCCATAAAATCATAGTTGAAATACTTGTGCAAATGAAGGTAAAGGAATTATGCTGCTTTCCACTCTTTTTAAAAGGTGCTATGGTTTATTTAGGTCTTTTACAGTAAAAAGGTGGAAATCATATGGAATATAGAATGTTTTTGTCTTCTACTTCCTGAGTCACTTATTCTTCTACTTTGTTGTTACACAGTTTGGGGTTTGTTTTGGTATGATTGTTTTAACAGGGGAGGGTCTGCATTTACTTTTATAAGGTGTAATAGTGGATCTTGGATTGGGCTGGCAAATAGCTGGTCAGTTACAACTGAAGATCCTGTTGCCTATGTTGGGAGTGAGGTATCTTTGAGTTGTTGTCAACTTAACTCTGAAAAATGAAGTAATTCATGTGATTGAGGGTCTTCCCTTGGCTGCTGGAGGTAGAGTTCAGCTGTATTAAGATAAATCATGTCTGAATCTCATGAGCTGAACCTGCATTTTAGGCTGTCGATTATGCTGAAGTAATCATCGTTTGGATGACATCACAATTCAAGCTGTGTCTTGGTTTTCACAGTCAGACAAAAAGTGTTTTCTGCTGGAAATACTCACATGACTGCAAGTGGTCTCTTCCTGTCCCACCTGTCCCCCAAATGCACATACAGATGAGAACTCAGAGAAGCTCAGATGGTGGGAGAAGGGGATTGCTGGTAATTTATAGTACTTTTTGCAATGAGAGATTAGTTTAAACCTCACCTCTTGGAAGATTTGACTCTTCATCTCATCTCAGTTTTACCCAAGTGGAAGCAGCTATGAGGAATCATAGAATATCCTGAATTGTAAGCAGCCCACAAAGATCAATGAGTCCAAATCCTGACTCCACACCATGTGCCTGAGAGCATTGTCCAAATGCGTCTTGAACTCAGGCAGATTTGCTGCTGTGAAAAGGAGAGTGCAAGGCGTCCTGTGGCTAAGCTTTACTGAGAACAAATTGCCCCAGGGGTGTTCCAAAGCACATTCCCAGTGACTCAGGGCAGGTTTGAAGAGGGCTCTATCCAATGTTGTCCTTGTTCAGTGTGAGACACGGCTGTGTGTGCCATGTATTGCTGTGCCTACTGTGCCCTTCAGAGCTGCAGTCCCAGTTTACTGTCTGTTGGAAAGAAGTACCAAATTATCAAAAATATCATACTGAAGTGCAGCAGGTTATAGTGGTATGGAGATTCCTTTCCCCTCCTAGAGGTTTGGGGACAGAAGTTGAGTTTCTGTCCTTGCATAGTTTGGTTGGCACACAGGTATTTTGAAGCATCAAGTCAGAGCTACCTTTAAAACATCAGGTATGGCTTGGAGCAAAAAAGTGATTTCCAGCCATGCCCATGACTGCATCCAGAAGTCAGTTGTGTTGGCCTCCTCTGGAATGGACAAAGAAATAGAAAATAATTAAATTATGTAGTTTTTAATTTTGCTGCAATTAAACAGTGGCAACCAGCTGCCTTGGTTTTCTACAAATCTCAATAATAATCCTTTCATTAAAAAAAAAATTAACTGAACATTGTTAAGGGCAACAGGCAATGGAATAACAGGAATTTTACAAAGGTAGCACACAATAATCCAAGAGCTGTGGGCTGTTCGTTTCTTTTGTAACTTTAAAGCTGAATTACGCCACTGCAAGTCTTTATCTGTCTTCGCTCCTTGTGCCCTCTCATATGGCAATGTGTGCAGTAGTAAACAAGGAAGGACATCCTGAAAGATTTTCTGTCTCTTCCCTTTTTTATCAGCAGACGTTTTTGTTGTTAGAGGGTTTTTTGTTTCTGTTGGTTTTTTTTTATCAGCTGCCATCGAATGGTTCTTTAAATTTTAATGGCTGGGGGAGGATGCTGACTGTTGCCACAAGCTCTCCTGTTCCACTGGGGCTATTGATTTGGATGTGTCTGTTGCTCAGCTGTTCCTCTCAAATGCTGTACCTTGTAGAGAGAAGTTGGTGAGGATTTTAGCAATCTCACCTGTTCGTAACACATGCAGTGGGCTCAGTTGCATGAAGGAGCAATTTTAGACTCTTTTAATAAGATTTCTGTGAATGGTTATCATTATTTCTAGTCAGTCTAAGTATCGAAGTAAACCATAAGAAACAAAGACCTTCCAACAGGTTGAGCATAAGGACATTTGAGGTCAACCTGCCTCACATCTTTATGCTATTAGTCTTTAGAGACATCTGTAATTCAGACTGTCCTAATATCCTTTGTGTTTTTCAGTTTTACATTTTGGCAACATATTCAGAGCAATTTTCCAGAACATTTGAAGAGAGGAAAATAACATGTTTGGAAACAGCCCTACAGTTTTGCTGAACTCCAGGGTACCATTTACTTTGAGAAATGTTTAAGCAACTTCAATTGTTTCCTCTTTTAATGGCCTAATTGAGTTTTAGAACAAGCCAATGAAACTTTTTTCTTCTTGCTACTTGTATAACATTCAGAATTCCAGTCCCCATCACTTAACAGGAAGTGTCTGACTTCTGTTGTTCATTATGTATGTAACAGCGTGTGTCAACGGAAGATTGTTAGAATTAAAATGCAGATTTAATGCTTTTCTTTCATTAGCATCACATGGCCTTAAATGAGGCCATTTCTGTCCTGGAAACTTAAAAATTTCAAAAGTTAAGACATATGTAACATGTAGATTTTTTTAGTGTTTTCTATTTTCAGAAGGGATGTCACCTTCTCCTATATAATGAAAAAGTATTACTTGTATTTATCTAAGCTACTGAATCTAGCTACTGCAGTGCTTCTGTTGTGCTGGGGGTTTCTGTTTGGTTTATTTGTTGTATTTTTTTTTTTAAATTCGGCTATGTTTTTAGCAAAGAATTTGTATTTCTTGTTAAAGTGCTAAAAGTAAAAGGATGTGCATTTTTGAATAGCCTGTTCTTCAGCAGGTCTGCAAAGGCAGTTCATTCATTAGATTGCACTCATAGAGGCTTAGCAAGCAGTGAGGACTTCACAGAATCTTTTCAACATTAATTTAACAAATTAAAGCTTTCACTGGAAGTTTCCTCTGATTTTTTTTTCTCATACTGAGCAATTATGAGTGTACCTGCAATTCAAGGTTGAGTTTGCAATATGTGCTTTTTTACAGACCCTGCTGTGTCCTGACACTCAGTTTCATTAATTCTTCCCTCTTTCTCTCAGCAGACTGTGTGTCACAGGCAGCCTTGTTGGTTTAGTCAGCAGTGATCTGTAAGAGGAGAGTGACAAATGATCCCATCTTAACTGGTCCTTGAGTTGCAGCTCTGTCCTGCCCTCATTCACAGCTCTCAAAGCTGAACTCGAGTTCAGTCTTAGTTTCCTGACCCTCTATCCCACTTGCAGGAGAGCCCAAGGAATCTCTTCCCAGCTCTAAGTGTGCATTTGTTGAGCTGTGCCATTAACCTGACCCCAGCTGTTGTTGTAGCTCTCCAGGCTAAGCAGCACCAGAGAAGAATTCCATCTTTAAGGGCTTTCAATTCACTAAGTGGCATCTAGCAAAAAATGTCCTGCTAGCATTCCAAGGCTAGTATTCTTCCTAGGGAGGCTAAAAGCTCTCTAATAGAGTGGCAATAGTCTTTGAAAAGGGTCCGAGGTATCCAGGTGAGAGAGTCCAACCCACTGGGCTAATGAGCACATTGATCTTGTGTTGTGGCACTTGGGCTCCTATATGACACTATATAAATTAATGATTCTGATGCATTTTGAACGTTTGCAGCATAGCACACAGAAGGGTCAATTTACTTGGCACCACAGGCAGCTCCAGCTCAACTAATTTATAGGTATTGTAAATCAGTTTATAAATTATATTTCAATGGTAACTAAGTATCGAAAAAACAATGGAGAAAGGAGGTTTCTGTACCAAACATAATTACGGAGATTTTGGATAGACAGAATGTCAGGGAGAGAAGAAAAAAACTGTTTCCTTTATATGGTACATGAATATTTCTTCATCAAAAAAGCTGACTTCTAGCCATGAAGAGTTAACATTCATGAGGAATGTGTGGCAACCTTACATAACTCGTTCAGTCTCATCTCATGGGTGTTTCTCTGTACACTCTGCCAGAACTAATTTCACGGTTTTAAAACAACTCATGGTACAAAAAGAATACGTAATGAGTTGCCGTGAGATATGATTGTTTCCCATTTGAGAGATAGAAAGACCTGTAGCTCTCCAGGACTTATTAAGAATCATTTCTCAATTAAGCATGGGATGTATAGCTTAACAAAGGCTGTGTGGTTCCTCTTGAATACATCGGGGTTTGGCTGAGCAAAGCAGACCTTTTGCAAGCATTTGAGATACTCTTCCCCCTCCTTTTCCCCAGCATCTTTTCCTCTACTAGTTTATAAATTCAAAGAGACCGTAAGCTTGTGTAGACAAAAAACACTGACCTGGCATGGTCTGTCTTATCCTGCCTTCTGAATCCCTGTCATATCTTAGAGTTTGAAAACAGACAAAGCTTTCTGGTGCTGTCAAAAAAGTCATCTTTGAGAAAGGAAGCAGCATCCAAACTGTCAAGACCAATACTTGCTCCCTCTCAGCCAGTGACGTTTCACTCCTGAAGCCTGCATAGCAATAAACTACTGACTTCAGTTACCAAAGACAGAGCCTACACAAAGTGCTGGCAAAAGCAGAGTCCAGGGAAAGAAAGTTGGATGGAACAGGATGGTGAAAAGGAATCTCTTCATTTTAACATTAGATATGTACAGAGAGATAAATTAGGTTCCCCTCTTCTAAGAAAGGCAGGAAGTAATGTTATACAAGGAAGCATAGCATTATACAGAATGGGGGAATGCTTTGGACAGCGTGCCTAGGGTGTAAGCCAACAGATCATGGCACATCTTGTCTTAGTTTCAAAAACAGCCTTTTAGATAATGAAATTTAAAAAAGGCAAAAGAAAGTTTTGAGTAGTTAGTTGTTGCAGAGACAGTGGACCATAAGACCACTCTTCCCACCTCTGCATTTCAGGGAGATGTGAAGCAGAGTTAACATTCAGTTTGATAGCCCTGGCAAGGTCCCATATCACTTTTTGAGGCAGGAAGTCACTAGGGACTTAACTGGCTAATATTTGCCCAGGTCTTTCCAAGTCATAAAGTGAGATTTATTTCCAAGTATCAGAGCCACTTCAGTTCAAATGAGTTAAAGCAGCCTTAAACACTAAGGGAAATTTATGAGGATCTTTGGACCTCCAAAATACTTTAGTAAAGCAGCTGGGATTACTAGTAAAATTTCACTGCTGTAAAAACGTGATTTGAAACAGAAATGTGGATGGATTGAGAGGGATCTCCTCCAACGCAGTCCATGGTGTTACTGTGCAGCTGGGAGCCCTATGATTTCAGTCAGCAGTCCTGAATGGAAAATTCACTATGATGACTCACTGTTTTCTACATCTTCTTGTGCTAGAAAGATAGAAGCAAGGCAAAGATGCCTTGGTCTATCCCCTCATTTGCCCTGCTGCTCTCTAGAGGGAGTTGTTATGGATATCCTTTTTGTGGCTGCAAGAGAGAGGGGCGGTGGTGGGAAGTGCAGGATCGCATCATTTCTGTGCTGCCAGGTGCCCATCTCAGGCACAAGGGGAGGCTTTAGTTGTGAGGAACGGTTACACTGCTCTGTCTGCTGGGCAGAAGTGGTGACATGACAGATGATGTGATGGCAGGATGCATGAAATAATTTAGATTAACCTCTCAAATTTTCTGTAACAGCAGTGCTGGAAGTCCTGCTAGTTCTTGGAAGAAATCCAAGAACAAATTTCCATGCTCCTTATCCCAAACTCACTAGTGATGAAGGAAATTTTACTTCAGTAAAAATCATCTGTGTCCCGATAGGAAATATACCTTTTTATAGGAAAATCTTTTTTTTTCACTTGCAAAACCTGTCATTTTTAATATGGGAAAGAGCCAGATGATGTGAGGCACAAACACACGTTGATTCTCTTTTTAGAAAACCAGTGAGAATAGGGATGCAAATTAGTTCACTATACAGTTCTAATTAATCAGCCTCTCTTCTCTTTTCTTTATTCCAGTTACCTTGAATTAGAAGTCATGTTATCCTTTGGGCTCCGACTGACTTAATGTTTTAGAAAACTGCCAGCTCCTACTCTGACAAGGAAGTCAGAAAGGGTCAATACTCTTTGTATTGTAGTTACTCCAAAACAATGACTGATTTTAGTTAGACTGGTATTTCGGGGCTATTTTGCTTCTCATATTTCAAAGCACAGCTGAAAATAAAGTGAGTGTGCCCTGAGACACTGACTGTAACATATGTTGAAGGAATGTTCTATAAAGATAAACCAAGTTCCCCAGCATTGGCTGTAGATGGAATCTAGATTTGATTATGCTGTTCGACCTGTCCAAGATTCAGAGATGTCTGAGCCTAAGGTTTTTTTGGATGGTCTATTTTGCAGGGGAAGGAGAAGGAAAGATTGTGGTAGAGTAAGCAGGAAATTATTCAGCAGTTCCCTGTTATGTTCATTAAGAAGGCAGAGTGAGGCACTGAATTGTTATTTCAGTAAAATCTTCATTTCATTTTTGTCAGTATTTTGTAAATAATTAATACGACATTTTAAGTTGACTTGTTTCCCAAAATAGCTGGAATACAGTAATAAACTGCACTGCAGTCAGTAGAAATAGCTATAATACTGTGTCCTGTTTTGAAATTATTTTTCACTTACCAGTCAAGCTGAATATTAGTGCTTCTAGGTAGGAGGTTATTAACTGTATTTGCTCTTTAAAGAGAAAAGAACTTCGCATAAAGGTGACTTCAACAGCAAAGGAAAATTTCACAGCAGTAGCCAATTTCCTCAGGGAAATCCTCCATGATTTCCCAGTCCAATGTAGATCTACTCTTCTGCTCACTTAGAGGCAGGGGCAGGAAAGAAGGAAGCCATAGAGACGGGGAAAGGGAAAATTTCAGATGTCACAGACTTTTAACTGTATCAATGCCAAGGGCAGTTTCTTCCAGAAAACCGTGGAACTGAAAAGGTCCCAAATTGTAGCTCTCCAGCAAACCAAACAAGGCTCAAGAAAGCTCGTGAAGTTTTACAAAATCCTTTCTAGGAAATTTTTCCTCAGGAAAGGAACATTGAACATTAGCTATTCAGTCCTCCTCTAGGATCAATGAGTTGTCTTCTTTGCCTGCTTACAAGGGAGCTGCTTGTCCTGATGACCTTGTGCACTTTTGGGAGTGGAAACGTTCCTGGTACTGAAGCGTCATTCCTTAATGTTTAGAGTGGTTGAGGAACAGGAAAAAAAGCATTAGAGGATCACTCAGTGGCACATACTGACTACAAGATTTAAAAGATGATGTTAACCTATAGGCAGAAGTGGCAGAGTGCTACTCTATTCATTTTGCTCATTTATTAAATGTCTCTGAGATTTTTGCAATGCAGCCCAGTTGAACTTGCCTATTTTTTTTTAACCTCAAACAGAAGACTAGATAAAGCCTAAGGGAGGATGTATTCTGTACCACTTAAATGGTGTGCAATTCATAATTAGCTTTAGTCAAGATTTGACTTTGGCCAGTTGAGCAGAGACAGGATACTTTATTTTTGGAGCTGAGGCCTTAACCCCACTGCTGTGGTGTAAGATTCTGGAAAAGCTGGCAATGATTGATGTACGTGGCCAGCTTTTATGTGTTCAGATTAACTCGTATGAACACTTATTATTCTGGGTACTGTGGGGTCACTGATGCTTTTAAGCAGCACTGAAGGGTCACTGCTAGACTCTGAATAAAATCCCAGGCTCCCAGAATTTTTCTTCTGTTTCTTATTCATGTATTAGAATTCCAGGGTCTTTCTTATGTTCTACCTTCAAATTTGACTTATGGCCGTAGTCCACAAAAAGAGGACTGCTCAGCTAAATTTAGCCAGCGAAAAGAGCAGGAAAATCTTTTAAGTTGTGTTCTCTAACACAGTCGTTGTGTCCCTCCCCACCTTCCTGACCCCTTTTTTCTTTTCTTTCTAAGGCATGAGAAACGTTACCACCACCTCTAACTTTTCTTGGCCAATTGAAGAATAAGTTTTAATTTTAATACCCCTCTCAAGCTGTAACATTTAAGGAAATACAGGTTACAGACTGTGTATTTTTCTTTCTAGTGCTGACAGGGGAAAGTAATTTCTCATTCTCTTTCTTTTCCTCTTTTCCGCTTTGGGATGCCAGCCTTGCAAATCAATATTTCATTTTGAAGGAGCCATGTTTGATGCCAGTTCTACTTATTTGCTTTGCAGTCACTGCAGTAATTCTTTGTAGCTCTGTCAGTATGTAAATTAAACCAAGCATAGATAGCTTTGTGTTGCTTAATGCTCAGCTGATAAAAATTAATGTGGTGTGAAATGAGCATTTTATCTGACTGCAGATACAGTGCCGGAGTTAATTAGACTGGCAGAGCAAAACGTTATTAAACATACAGGCCCCTGATCATCAAGAGCTGGGTGAACCTCAAAAATGTGGGTTTGGGTGGGCAGTGTAATGTAAATTGACTGAGGCAGGCTCAAAGCAAACATACTGGGAATGGTGCACTACTTCAGCAATAAGACATGACAGACAGAGCAGTAGTGCTGATGAACGCATGCCTTGGGTGCACGTTGTAAGGTACAAGGCAAGCCAAATGCTTCCAGCACGCTTGGGAAGTGCATTAATCAGCATTAACACATGATCTACAATGTCTTATTGTCATTAAACATTGCCACTTCTTAAGTTCAGAATTCGGTGACAGTTAAATGATCAGTAAGCCAAATCAAATAAAGCAGCAAAACATTTAATTCAGCATAAGTTATTTCAGTGAAAGTATTTCCATACATTTAGTTAGTTCTCTTGGAAGATTGCCTTGCAGCACTGGTGTATACATCACAATTTTCTCGAATTAAAACAAAAAAGCACTAACAAAGATATCTTTTTTCTATATACTAAATATATCCTGTAAGTATTGGCTCACTTCATCTGTTGTCTGAATATGGAGCCTATTTTGATATCCCCAATACTCTGTTTATGCTGGATACATTTATGAAGAGAGTCAGATGCATTGTAATATTGCCATGAAAAGCTGTGTTGGATACAACCAAACAGGCCTCTATTTTTAATGCTGTGATAGGTGAGTTTGGAACAATTTCCTCAGTATTATTGCGTAGGCAAGATGTGAATCTAATGGTTTCAGCCAGTGAAACCCACAACAATTTCTGGTTTTTGGAGCACAACATTTCTTAACATATAATTGGAGACTTTGGGCTGTGGTGTTTACTTGCAGAGATAGGAAGCTTTAAGTCATGTTTAAACAAACCTGCAAGCCAACACCCAGAATGTCAGGTGTCTCTGTGGCACTGAAGTCTAAAGGACTCTGGAGCAGAACAGATCACCTGAGAGGAAACTCTGTTGAACAGTTTTCTAAAAGGACCAGCTGGCACTGGAGGCTGGATTATGCAGTGAATGTTGCTGGGCAATAAGAGCTCCAAGAATGCTTTTCTGCCTCCTTCTGAGCCCTAAAATGCTGCTGAGCAACCTCAGTTTTACTTCCTGGCAACCTCCCTCTTAAATAACCTCTCTTGGTAAGCCTGGGAGTCTGACATATTTTACCTGGGGCTTCATCCTTGTGATACTCTGATTAAAGTATTTTCACAAATCTGATGTTTCTCTGTAATTCAGGTGATCCATTTTGTGCATTTCATCTGTTTATCTTTTACTTCCTTTGCTCTGACAGTACTATATGTGTTTATGCTCCAGTACTTAGCCTTAAATGAGCAGGCCTTTTGTCTTTCAGTTGTTAGTTCTTTTGTCTTGTGCTGGTCTGATATCCAAATGTTCCTCCAAATTGGTGGTACTGTTCACCTCTCAGCACCTTCATATTGCAAGTTGTCATGGGGCTTGCAAAATGTAATGCCCCATTCTCCCTCGGGTTGTCTTCAGCAGGTGAGGTGGTGGGTGGGCTCTGAGTGGTTTTATGAAGAGCCCCTCGTGCTTTTGCATTACATAATAGTCAGTGAGAGTCCTACTTTACTGCTTCTGAGTATTTCTGAACAGTGCACGCAGCAGAGACTGAATATTAGGAGCAGACAGCAGGACCTCAGTGGCTGTTCTCAAAACTATTAAAAATGAGCAGAGGGTGGTCAGTACTTACATGGATGCACAAATTGATATCCCTTATTAACTACATAATTTGCTTGCCACTGACTGGAACTTACAGGCATAATTGAAGAATTTAAGCTTTTTGGCTCAGTCTCAAAAGAATCAGTGAAGGTGACCAAGTTCTGAATGTTATACAGAAACCTCACAACAGGAGGACTTGGGAGGACTTTCTCTACATGCCCATTACTTTTAGGTGTGTTTGTGAGAAATGGGATGATATAAGGCTGTCTTGGTATTTGTATGCACTGCTTTGCCTTCCTTATCCCTTAGTGATTTTCAGATAAAATCCAAATCTCCGCTCCATTCCCGTATTTAAAGTATTTATTATTTGAAAGAAACACTGTAAATTCCCTTCTGGTTTTCAACAGAGGTGCAGTACTCAAGAAGATGGATTGTGTAGTTTCCAAACCCGTGCCATTGCACTCTCCCCTTCAAATGTCACAATTTAGTGTTATACATCTATTAAATCCTTCGAGAGCTGCACATTGCTGGTAGCTTCTTCCATGATGCAACCGGAGTCAACCAGGTTACTCCTGGTTCAGAATTTCTGGTATGCTCTGTAAAATTCCTCTGTGCTTACAGATACACAGAGATGTAGCAAGAGCAGTATCAATTACTGTCCTAACCAGGAATGAAGTAATTCCCCAGATTAGAAACAACTCCTTCCTCACCAGACGCGATCTATATGCTGGATCCTATCGAGTTCCTCCATTCCGTTTTTTACCTTATTGAGAGCTACTCCATTCTTTGAGGAGTTGCATTTTACTTGATACTCTTTTCTTTATATTCTTCTATTTTATTTTTTTATAGATTTTCTTTATGGTTCATTCTGTCCTGTACAGGGGCTTCAGTGCATGTAGGAAGACATGGAAGACATCCAGTTGTTCAGAACTGGTTTTGTCCTTTAACCTAAGAGATCAAATGTATATCCTTTAAGCTGCTGTGTGACTCATCATTTTTTGGGCTAGAATTCTCTGTTGAGAGTAGTCTCTCTTGGATTTTCCAGACTTCTCTCTATTTAGAATTCGCTGTAACAAAAAACCGAAGCAAACAAAGGCCATAACCGACACCACCACTTAAAATTATTTTGGTAGCTGCAAATCCCATAAATCTCTGTTGGAGCTAAGATCATTTTAAAATAAAATCATGATATTCAAGATTTTGACCACCACCTAATTGGCGGGGGGGAAAAATATATAAAAATATATCTCTCCTCTAAATAAATTAGTAGTTTTTTGGTTTGTTTTTTTTTTTTAATTTGGTCACCTAACACTATCCATACCTTTGGTGAATTAAAAAGAGGGAATAATTTTGCTCTGATATGAACTTGTATTTATTTTTGTAGCTTCCAATACCATAAAAATGAGTATAGAGGACCAAGCTGTTGTCAGTGTTTGGCAAAGCTGTTTATAAAGCTCCTGTCTCTAGAGAAATACTCTTAGATTTCTTCTTCTTTTTGATTCAACAGAAGAGTCTAAAATCTTGATCTTTGTAAAGTCTAAGTCAGAGAAACAGAATGAGATGCCACATTTCTGAAGTGCTGATCTTCCTTCCCCTTGTTCACCCTTAACTTGAATGGCAACACAGGTTATTGGGGACATAATTTTGTTACACTGCAAACTGTCAGTGGTACAAAATAATTTGCTTATCTTAAATCCAGCATTTAGGTAGCGGTACCAAAATCTGTAGCGCCTGAGATGGTTTTCAGAAGAGTGAGGGTTTGTTTAATTATAGTTTTTGTTGGTTTCGAGCTGTTTCGTTGCCAAGGATTCATAGGGCCACATCTCAAACTGGAAATAAATTAATAGGATCCTGCTCGCAGCAGTTCACTTGTATTTTCTCAGGAATAGACTGCATCCTATAACAGAATCTGAGGGTCTGTCTGAGCAAAGTTGTGTTTGGAAGGGTCAGCTGAGTAATGTTTGATCATCTGTCGTGTGCTCCTATCCTTCTTGAAGTGATTTGTATACTGCAGCAAAAAAAAAAAAAATCCCTAACTGCTGTCCTGATAGAAATCTGTCTTTTAATTTCATTTATTCAGTCACGTTGGAGACTGTAGATGAGAGATTTTCCTTTGCATCACTCGGGGTTTCCAGCAGTGGTACAAATGTCTGTGTCTTGGTCCTGCACAATCCTTTAATTCCTACATGCCTGCTCGTTAAGTTTACTGGAGGAGTGTTGGCAATAGTGCTCAGTATCATTTATCTCTGGACTGCAGCCTGAAGTGTGTATACAAGTGGCTGAGATAACTCACTTCACTGCTCTCTCTGATTGTGGAGATTCAAACGATGCAATGTTCTACCCTGGGAAAAATAATTTAAAAAAAAAAGTAAAAAACCCAACTTTTATAAAATCTGCAGTCCGTTAAAAGATGAGAAAGTCAGTTTTTGGAACATGGACACACCTTTGAGATGTGGGTTCCTGCCTGGTTTTTGCCGCTGCGCTCTCTCCTCCCAGCTCCAGAGGCTCCGGCCCCGTGGTTGCGTAACTGCGCCCTGACCCCGAGCCAAGCTCCCGGTGGCTCTGGAGCTCAGCTTAGCGAGCCGTGGCAGGGTGGGAATTCTCCCTGGTGCACTTGGCAGGGTGCTGACAGCGGGGAGAGGCGCATCCCGGGGTGAAGGATGGCTCAGTGGTCCAGAGCAGCTGGATTTAGTGCACGAGCTGCCGCTTGCTGCCTCCGTGCCGTTGGAATATTGGAAAATGTGCTGAGCAGAGGACAGAGCCTGAGCAGTGAAATTAATGGCACCGTTGTGCCAATCTGCATTTCGGCCCTGCCACATTAACTTGGAGTTACCACGCTCAGTATTCCCCTCATGGAAGCAGCAGACTGTTCCAACTGTGAAATAGCCAACAGCATGTGGCTGCACAGTGACTGGATTGCAGGCTGAGGTTTCATTTTGCTTTACTTGTTCTTCCAAAGCCTTAAACCTTAAATTCCAAAGTTGTTTAGTTCAGTCTCGTTCAGCTTAATTGCTCTAAATGGAAGTGATTTGTACAGGCAGGATTGTGGCACACGTGGATGTGCATGGATAAATCTGAAGTAAGTGTGAATAATGGCATGTTTTTATAGGCTTTCAGCAAGTAGTTAGTATTTGCTAATATTCAAAAAACTTACTTTGAAAATAAGGTCTGTGGCTGGTATAAGAAAGGATTATGTCAATCTCCATAGGTATCCCAAGAAAAAACTCCTAATTTCACAGTAACTTTCTTTGCCTGTGTGGAACATTACGACTTTGGCGTTTCAGAGCAATGGTTTGTAGTAAAATGTGAAAACTGCCTTTTTAGAGGTGTAGTTAACCTAAATATCAGGCACCACCAACATTATTGAGTCGGTCTAAATAAAGAACCACTTCAGTTTACAGGAAAAACTGCTTCAAAGAAAACAGCAGCAGCTATAGGAAAGGTAAGTAGGTCTGTGTTTCAATAGCTCAGTGTTCCTTAGAGAGTCACAGGAAGTTCATGAGAGACCATGAAGTTCGTGCTAGCCAGAGTTCAGCCAGCTACATTTCATTTCCAGCGCTGTTCACAGGGGCACCTGATAAACATGCCCTGCATGGTTTGCTCCCGCTCCTTGCTTGTGCACCATGAGCTGCCGGAAGTAGCTCTGTGGTTTCGTGGGAATACTCACAGCAAATCACTCCAGGTGGGCACA
The DNA here is from genome assembly GCA_013398055.1 of Ifrita kowaldi. Taxonomy (NCBI): domain Eukaryota; kingdom Metazoa; phylum Chordata; class Aves; order Passeriformes; family Cinclosomatidae; genus Ifrita; species Ifrita kowaldi. Next base: position 710,538 of record VZRS01003569.1, read on the forward strand.
GACCAAGGGACCTAAAAAGGGCCATGTGTGCAAAAAAATCCCCAAAGTGACACGTAAGTCTGTGCCTTAGAGTTCTCCAAACCCATTGCCATGGAGTGGGCACTTCCTGCATTTTGTCTGGATTTAAGTATCTCCAGCAGTCATACAGCGAGAAATACATGAAGCAGGGAGAGCAAAACTGAAGACTTTACTCATTGTAATGCAGCTCCCCTCCCCTCCGTCATGAATTTATCAAAATTAGAGATGGGGGAAGCGACAGCACCTGATAGCAGTTGTAGAACCCAGTTTGGGTGTGAGTTTACATCTCAGTGTTAGAATTATTTGTGTATCTAACAATTGAATGTGAAAATTCTGGTACTAGATTAATATTCTTATAGTGTATCCTGCTTTAACATTTTCTCTAAAAATGTGCTAAATGAAATTCAGAAATACTGTTTCTGACATCTGTCCGTCACCAATATTCCTCAGGCATTCATTACCTAACACTTTTTAAGAGTTATTTAGTTCACATGCACAAAATTGTGTTAGTTACGGAACGGTGCAAAACCAGCCCAGGTCAGTTCAGTTTTGTAGTGAAGGGTGGCTTAGGGAATTTGTGTGAGAGTTCTAACTTGAGTCACTTATGAGGTCTTTCCACAAAATTACATCCTAGCAGGAAATCCCAATTTGCTAGAGCCAATGCCTTTCATGTAATCATTCAGATGTAGCACTTTGTGCAGAGAGAGGCAATTTCCAGTCAAGATTGTCAGGCCAGACCCCTTGACTCACCAGCTACCACCACTAAGCAAGATTCAGAATAGAACTGAAACTTCGTTCTTTCACATCCCCAGTGAGTAGATACAGGTTACTTCTGTCCTGGTGTCTCTTTAGTTGGGGCTGGTTCACTTAGCAGAAACAATTAATGATTTAAAACACTGGGAAAACATAACTTGTAATTCTGCCTTAGCAAGCAGCAGGTGATCTGATGGGGCCCTGATGTTGCAAGCTGCAAAGTAACCTTTTGTCCTTTTCATTTCACCTGGGGATGAGGCTGCTTAGAACACCAAGGAGGCACCAGAAATTGCAGGATAAGATACAAATTCTGAAAATATTGCTTCAGTTAGGATAAGCCTGTAATTATTTGGATGCTAATGTGCAGTTGGATCTGCAGCCAAAACTATAAGACTTAAAAGCATGAGCTTTATCATCAGATTTCCCGTAGCACCTTCTGTGATTCACGCAGAGATGCCTTCTTTCGTTCTCCAGCTCCAAACCTGGTCAAATTCCAAGGATGCAAAGACAGGCAGCATAGGGTTCCACAATATGGCTGTGGCTTTTTTTTTCTTTAATTGTCACCTTCATCTGAAGATACAGCTTAGCGTTCATGTGGAAAGAATCCTACCTTTTTTTCATTACTGCAGTTGTGGTGTCATTTCTGTGTATGTTAGAGGATTGCCAGCTGTGAGAGCACAGCACCTTTAGCCATCCCAAAGCAATTGCTATTTGTGTCTGTAACTGTCCTGGGTCTGTCTGTAGCCCAAACCCATGGTGGTCTGCAGTGGTAACAGAGGATTGAGGAGATGACTTTTCAAGATGACAAGAAGCAGGAAAAACACTCCTTGCTTGGTTGGCTCAAGTGAAATAAATGACTTACCTGAGACCTGGCACGTTTGGGCTGTGGTGGAGTTTGGTGCAGCGATCCATCAGCCAGCCCTGCCTGGCATAACTGAACAACCAGAAGTTATGTATTTTCTTCAGCATGACCCTGCAAACCTGCTTATCAGAAACGGGGTATCAGTCTGGCTGCAGCCATTCCTTTTGTGGTTCAGCTGGTACTTGTACAGGCTTCTGTGCTGTCCAAGTGTTCAGGCCGGGGGATGCTGTGAAGGTTGTGAATTGAGCCTGTTCTTATCTCTAATACAAAACTATAGATAGGCTGATCTCAGATGGTATTGAGGATTTAATGAGTTTAATAGGTAGGATAAGTTTGTTAATGATTTAATGATGTACTTAGAGTGACTCCACCTTCTTTAGGAAAGGTGCGTGAACATTCCAAGGGTGGCTGAGGTTCTGTTTTGTCCATTTTGGCAATTTCTATCACTTTCCCTCACATGATTTACCTACTTCAGTCTTCTGAACATCTTGGGGATTAACTTTATCAATCAATAAGTTTCATCATTAGCCACCTTGGGGTTTTTTAGCTTGCTTTTAAAATGTCCATTCTGTGGTACTGTTTATTTCCACCATTTGTGGTACATAGCAAAGTTTGCCATTTGTGTCTTCTAAGGGCTAAAGACAAGCATGAAGCTGTGGCTCTTGGGCTGTTTTCTTCACAAGAAATAGGTCTTGACATTTTTGAATTTTATATATCCCATCAGGTGAGCTTTTGATCCCCGTTTCTCACTTTGAAGCAAGACATTTATGATGAATGAAGTTAAAATATACTTTGCTACTGGGTGACATGAGTGATGTGGTTGGCGTGCCAGGTAATCACTCCATTAAAATGTTGAAGATGGCTTTTAAATTAATGAAGCTGACGTGGTATGAAGGTTGTAGCCTGCATATTCTGTGGAATGTTTGGTATCCTCCACTCTTCCAGCTTCTTTTGCCTCCCTGTAACTCCAGGAGTAGCAAAATTTGGATATTATGTACATTGTACATTTCTTATGAACTCTGTAGGGCAGAGTTCCGTGCTAGAAGCATCAGAGTACGCTTCTAGGAGCTTTTGTTTTGTTTTTGTTTGTTTCTATCTCTGATAACTATTTCTCATATCAGTTCTAGAGAACAGCAAGATGCAAATGCCTTAGATCTAATTTTGGTAAGTCACAGATCTGTTTTTGAATTAGTACTTGGATAAACTTCTCCACACAGATTAAAGGAAGTGATGTTTGAATGAATTTTTTTATAGCCAGGTATAACCCTTGCAACCAACAAAGGACAAAGTCGATTGCATTTTGAAAAGACTTTGGTGGAAGAAAAAAACCAAACAAACCAACCCTGCCCAAAACAAACCCAAAAATCCTACCTGTCACAGAAACTTTGAGACATGCCTGAGTTAACAAGCTGGTATTTGTCAAACTGTAAAACAGATTAGGAAGATTTCTTAATGTTTTTTTTTAAGTTGATTTCTGTATTACATTTGTTCCCCCGAAAGGTACTCCTTACTAGTTGTTTGGGGCTGCAGCAAAGTGTCAGTCGGCTCAGCAAAGGAAAGTAGTGTTTACAAAAGCATTGTTAACCCTTGCTACCTTGAGTAGCAGTCGAATCTGTTTTATACAGATTTCACTGCATGGGAGGCAGGTTCTACTGCTTGCTGCTTTTTTTGTAGAGTGGATTAAAAACACCGCCCTATGTAATGCTCCTTGTAGATTGCAAGTATTAGCCTCTAAGTGAAAGTCAGGGCTTTTGGTAAATAAATACATGTGAACTTGCACTAAACTTTATGTGGGGACTGAAGCTTATTGACATTAATGGACTCGTTTTCTGAGTCTACCCATGTGAAGTCAAATGAACTCCAAATGGTTTTGGTTTTTTTAAATTTCTAAAAACTATGTGTTCAACCTAAGGGGTTTTTTAATTTTTTTTTTCTTGTCAGACTGAAGCAATTTATCTACAAGTTGGGTAAAATAGAACATAACTTTTAAAATCCACATTCCGATGTAAAAGAGTCAAACTCAGCAAAAGGCGTAAGAATTAGTTATAAAATTAAATTTAATTTTTCATGTCTGTGTTGCCACAGTGAATGAGGTTTGAAAGGGTAGGGAGTAGCACTCAATTCACTGAAGTGTGACAATTCTTCCATGTCAGTGATTTCAAGCCTGAAGGGGATGACATCCTGTAAGCACATTCATCCATTTGTGTTTATTAAATTAAAGCCTACATGAATCTGCAACAACAGACTGTTCATTAACAGAAAAAGAGACTATTGCTTTCCTCTTGGGACTGTTTTGGCTTTGATCCATTGATCTATTCTTGCACTGACATAAACATTAGGGTTTTGTTTGTATTGGTTTGGTCTTCTTCCTGTGAAAGATGAGACAATAAACAGCAAAAAAAAAAAATTCTGATCGTGTTCATATGTACCATATACTGTGAGTAGCTAAATTAGTTAAAAAATATAATAAACAGTGCACAATGCACTACCCAAAGTGAAAAAGAGAATCCTAATTTTTTTCTCATCTATCTCTGCTAAATTGTGCTATACTTTGCTTGATACACAGGCGTTGGGTGGAAGGCAAAAAGAAGTAAACACTAACTAGGCAGTGTTATGCAATGTGCTGTTTAACACATGTATTTCAATAGCACCCAAAGACTCACAGGCAAAAGCTGTATTTTTATTGTGCATCACCCTGAGCAGAGGCAGGGAAATACCAGTGGTACCTGAAGGGGTGTACTCTGAAGCTGCACACAAGAGAGAGAGTAAATCTCAGCTGCAGTTTTTCAGAAGCTCCCCAGTTCCCTTCTCCCCCTTTTACAGTAATGCATATTTTAAGCAATTGGGAAATATCTGTGTTATCAAGTCAGGATCTGTCTCTGTACAAGAAGGCAGAGGATTACAGCAAGGGGGTTACAGTCTCCCTGACCAGTTGCTGAAGTTCTGAGGAAGGGTGGAAAGGAGAAAGCCTTCAGATGTTTTTGCTACAGTTGAACAGAACAGGGATAATAGGTACAGGGGTCCCAAAGACTAGATACTTTAGTTTGACAGAGAATACAATATACATAAAAGATGAGGGTGTAATTTGAGGGATACAGAAATGATTGCTTTAGTTCTTCAGGGTGAAAAAATTGTCTGTGTAGCAGAAGTAGGAGAGAGAGCAAAGATTGCTTTTGAAATACAAATTTTGTAGTGAGAATGAAACAATGGATCCAAAGAAGAGAGAGGAATGAAGTGACGGAGCAATCATGCACAAGGGGTGTTTTTTTTAGGGCGTTGGAATTAGCACCTGGAGCTGGCTCATGCTGCAGAGCAGGTGTGGTATTCTGGATGGGAGGGTCAGATAGAAATCAGTATTTTGCTGAAGTGAAAAATGGATACAGCATGTGTATAAAATGGAAATGGGCTGATTATTGAAGCTGAAGCTGCAGAGAATGAGTGTGTGGGATTGTGTGACGGTGTAGCCAGCAGTGAGTCAGAAAAAAAGGCAGAGCCAACAGAAAACAAAAGCCACATGAAAAGGAGGGTGCGTCAAGCTATAGAAAGCCTGGTTTGGTCAAGTTACTGGGGCTTCCTGGCTGTGGTAAGAATTAGAGTGTAGTTTAATGTAAATTGGGAAAAAATAGCAGAAGCCCATCAACATCAGTAGGTATTTTTGCTAGCACTGAAACTAGCGTATCTAAAATGGGTCATAAAAAAAAAAAATTAAGACCAAGATAATTAGGCATATCATTGAGAATTCAGTCTAGGTGAACTGAATGGAATATTTCCAAACTGAATATTAGTTGGTCAGATTATGCCTACCCATCCTTTCTTTGCTTTTGGCATTAAATAGAAGTTAATTTTGAAGAAGTCTGAAAAAAAAAATCACTCTGCTATGAAAAAAAGGAAAATAAATAGAAAAATGTATCAAACCAAGATGCCAAGATTATAACTGTTATTTATGCTGCCGAAACGTAGCCCTTCCCCAATGTGAAGTTACGAGCCTGAAATCTGTGAGAGATGTAGTTTGGTAAGACTGTTTTATACTGATTTTCCCAAATTTTCTGGATTATTCCTCCTCCGCCCCCCATTATGTAAAGAGGAGTCACGAACAGTGCTCACTAAATGCCAGGATTGAGGTATCACAAGGTCAGACTGACTCCCTGGAGGTCCTGGCACCTCGTTGTGGTTGTGGGGGAGGCTGAAGTTGGCTGCTGCAGGTTTGAAATGGCCCACACCTGTGGGATGGGATGCCTGTGTGTCTCCTAGGAGATAAGCATGGAGCTAAGGCACTGTTTGGATGCAAATCCCTTGGCCAGGGGCTGGTGTTTGGGGGAGACTGAGTCTGTAACTCTGGGTGATGTCTGTTCTCTGACAGGACTGAAAGCCAGCATGTTCTGGTAGTCCTGTGTCCATGTGCAGCCTGTTTTGCCATTGACTGTTGGGCTAAAGCCTGGTGGGGTCAGCAGGCTCTGTGCTGAGCAAGGGAACAGCACAGAGTCCATCCAGGCTGTTGACTGAGATGGAATTCGTATGCATGCTGAGACCTGGGAATTTCCAGCTAAGGAAATTCTTTGTAGTAGGTTCTTCAGCTTGAATAGTAAAGGTAGCAAAAACCTTGCATATGGCTCTTGTGAGAACTATGGTAGGGGTGGTTCTGTGAACCAATCGGGGCACATGCCTTTTGGCCTCTTGGGAAGATTATATAACTCCATGAATCCAGGAGTTGATAAAAGGGAGCACCTTCAATATGCAAAGCTTGTGCCTAAAACAGCAAGGTAATGGCCAGAACAAGAGCAAGTGACATGTATGAGATTTGAAATTCACTGACCAGCCTTTTCCCCAACCAGCCCTGCTGAGTGACTTGTCCTGAGTTTTGCAGCGTGTTTGTCCCGGGTGAGGAGACCCATGGCACTTTGTCATTTAGTGACCTCTCTTCCGCAAGGTCCAGTTGAAAGTCAAAGAGCCAGACACCTTAACCTGAGTCTTTCTTAGTATTTGTGTAACCTCCTCTCTGGTTTAAAAAGAAGGGAGAAAAAAGAGAAGAGAGAGAGATAAAAAGACTTTTTTTTTTTTTGAGGTGATGACAGTGTGCATCCCACAGTTATCCCATTGTTCAGAGGCAAGCTTGGCTTTCCAGTACCATTATTAGTTAATTGTTTTGAAAGTGATACGTCTTTGGACACAGCCTGTATTGCTGGGTGTTAAACCTTATAGTTATTCAGGCATTTGGCTCCTCTGTAATTGTGCTTCTTTTCTCTTAATTAAATTGTTACTGCCCGTTTACATGGTGCTTATTTACAAGCTGTAGTAGAAGAGCTTTCTTCATGACTCCTTCTAATGCATTGAATTTGCATGATTGGCAGTGACTTTATCTTTGCAATCTATACATCAAATAAATAAGCATGATGATTTTGCAATATTTTTTATTAGTGACTCACTAAGTTAGGCTTTCTTAATAACTTCCTTAGACTTTCATAATAAATGGATAGTATAGGTTATCAGAAGTTAATATTACACAGTTCTTACTGGCTTTCTTCAAAGTGCTAAAGAGGTTGGTTTGGCTGTTAAAGCGTCTTTTTATAAAATGGGACTCTGGTTCACATATCAGACTTCCCCTAAAACTTCAGAAAGGCTTGGATATGGGATTTTAGATTTATGTGTATTCATAAAGCACAGTTTCACATGAAAAGTGGAAACAGTGGGAATACCTTGGGTATTTAAGCACATACAACAACTCCAGGACAGAGCTATAGTATAAATAACTCAGTTTAGGTACCAGTAATTTCTGAGAAAAGGAAAGAAGATTTTTTTTTTTTTTCCCCCACATTAGAAAAGCTTTTGGGGACCCTGTCATGCTGAACAGTTACTTTTGATGTGGGTCAGGTATGAATGCTTATACTGTGGGAAAAAAATGGCATACTAAAATGGGGAAAGGAATAAAAAGATTATGCAACAAAAATACCATTTCAGTTTATCATTTTTCCCCCTTTTTTTTTTCCAAGATGGGCTGAGGCTTTCCAGCTGCCACTTAGAAACAATAACACCTGAAAAAATAAGGCTCATTCTAGATGTGTTTGTGTTGGTGTTAGGGAGCTGACTGTTTTTAACCCAGTGCCTGTAGTAAGGCACACTTTTACCCAGTCAAACCATGAAAACAAAATTGATGCTGTGTCAGCATCTTGGCTGCAAATAACACTCAAAACAGATTATAGGACATGCTAGGAATACAAAATAAGTTTAGAAATAATGCTTCAGCTGTGAGTTCTTCAGGCTGTGGAAATAATAGAGCATAATTTAGTAGAAGAGGAACTAGGGAGTCAGCATGCAGAGGAAAAAAAATTAAAGGAGCAAGAGAAATGAAGAGAAATGGAAATAGATGTAGGGGAAGTTTGGCAAGTCCTATCAGTGGAAAATTCTTATGCTGACTGTACGTAAGGGCCAGAAGGGATTCTCAAATAAAGAAAGCAGTGACTGATCTTTGTGAGTGCTGCTCTACAAGTCCTGAAGAAGATACAAAAATATACAGAGAATCTGGATATGTTTGTTAGCAACTTCCAGATGAGCCCAGACCGGTGCAGGCCAGTACTACAAACCGTTTACACGTTTTCCCGCCTTTTTTTGTGTGGGTGGAGAGCGGTGAGGCCTGCAGGCCCTCATGAAGTGAGATGCTGGTGCTCAGTCTTGTCATTACCCATAAAAACACTTATTAATGCTAAAAAAAGAACTAAAATTAACTTGGGATGCATATTTAAATTGCATTGTGCTTCAGGTTTTAGTTTATTTGAGCTATTAAATATACTTCTTCAGCGTGACTCTCCTCAGTGCTGTGGGAGGCCATGTGGTGAACTAGCACAGGACTGAATACACTGTGTAAGTACTGGGTTTCCAGAGCTGATTTCTACACATTAGGTGAGAATTGAACCCATTGTTTCAGACATCTTTTTATTTCATAAAGGTAAAAGTATGCAGCCCACCATAGGAACAGGGAACTGCTCATCGTTCACAGTGAAGCGGAGTTCAGGGTTTCTGTGGCTGTTCTCCATGCACTCCTCTCCTCAGTGTACCCATGTCTTCTCCCAGGAACTGAAAGCAGCTGGCTCTGTGAGTTGGATAAACACTTATTTACCTTTATACTGCTTGTTGAAATGCCATAATGAAGAATGAAGTTGAAACCATGAAGTGGAACAGAGTAATGAAAAGTCTTAACTACTGCTTTGAAAAGCTGTTACTGAAGTCTGGGTGCTTTGTGTCTTTCTTCACTGTCACATCTGAGCTTTCCTATTCTATATTTCACCACAAACAAAACAACTATTCCAGCATCTATCTTCTGTGGGGATATGAATTTTTAACAATAGATTATTACTTCTTATTAAAGCAAACATAAGTTAACTTCATTTTCAGGAAGCTTTAAAGGTGAGGTACTGTACCAAAGCCCTACCCTTTCTTCATTACAGGTTTTCTATCTCAGGGACATTTAGAACTTCTAGTTCTGCCAATAGTGGAAGAGTGGAGACAACAGTCTGAAAGCAAGATGCAAACTCAGCCTTCAAACAATGTAATCTCTCAGCAACCATTATGTTAAGTTTAGAATACCTAAAATCAGTCAGAAGCCTGGTGGGTGCACTGACATTTCTGACTAGGGTTCAGTCTGTGAGGAGATGAGTCTTGCAATCTATTAAACAACGTGTTACGATATTCAAGTCTAGATATCACAGAGGCAGGGATTAATGTACACACATCCACACAGGAATCTTTGATGCCTTCAAACGCTCCTCATCTTCTGAAAACTAGTCAGCAGCATCGCCTACATATTTCACGGCAGTCTTCCCACCTGGGCATTTCAGCCTGACAGTGGGAAGCCTTTTGAAATGATAGTGAGACATCTCAGTGTAGCTTGCACTCCAAGTGCCAATAGCTATGGTTTGGGGTTTGTTTACGTGTCTGTACAAACATCTACAGACACAGAGCTGGGCAAGCCAAAGCTGGATAGTTTAGGATCAGATTTTGAACTTTAATGTCACAGGTAAATAGTGTGGTCAAAGTCTCCAAAGTCATTTGTCTGGTAGTAATGCTCTCCAGCAAAAACTGCGTAATAGAAAGAAGCATTGATACTTTCATAGGTACTACCTAGCAAAAAGCTACAACACTATGTTTTATATGCAAAATAAATTGGGTTGTGTAACTGCTCTCCAACTTTTTATCTCTCTCTCTCTTTTTTTTTTTTTTTTAGGAAGTTTGATTAATTTTCTGGATGCAGATAATTTTGGGGTAGAAAAAATTTTAAGCTCAGATTCCCTACCCGGCATCTATCACTAGCCTGAGGAATAGTGATCTGATTGTTTGATTTTATCTTCAGTGTTTAGTACAGAGTAAGTAGGGAGTGTATGAACCTAAGATAAACAGTAACCAAAATATCATTGCAAATTATTGGGCTTACAGACTTAGTCTAGCAGTTGTTCAAATGAGGGTAAAGTGAAAGATAAAGTACATTCAATTTTATCCTCATTCTATACTTGCCTATTAAAGAAACATGCACCCCTTTTGCTACAGCAGTGGCACAGTAAGTTTAAAGCATTCCAGCCCAATGTAATTATTCTTCTTTTTTGCTCTATCCTGGGCATTAAATTTATTCAAATTTGAAGGAATAAGAACACACCCATTAAAATCTGTAAGGTTTTCCTTATATGTAAGGCACACGTGTTGGTCCTTGATATTGATCCAAATCCATCTGTGCAATGATTAACTGACACTTCCACTACTCTGTTTAATTGACATATAGGTGGAAAATCTTTAAATGCACATGGCAAGAGAAATCTTTCTCAGTCCCCTTTCTTGATGTTTTTGATTCCGTGGCAGAGGAGACCCTGTGGTATCTTTGTATATAACCTCCTGATCCCATGGGTACAAGACAATCTGTTGTCTTGGGCTTCTTGTAATTCGCTGTAGTGCTGCTACTCTATCAGTAAAACACAAGATCGTAAGTGTATAATGCACATTGTTAAAGTTATGTATAAGAATACAAAATGGAAAATATCCTGTCTTAAAGAGCACCAAAATAGAAAAATAGGAGACATAGTAGAAATAGGAAAAGGAGAAAGTGCAACAAACAGCAGTCCTCACAAATCCAGTGCGATCAGCAGTCAAGAGGTGGTTCATTTGAGTGAACCTGTGAGCAGTGCAAGTAAATGAATTAATAATTGAGGGAAAGTCTTTTAAAAATATGTTTCAGATGATAGCTTTAAGTGAATTTGATCTCTTTTAGATGACAAAGTCTGGTCTCTAATTAGGTTTCTATTCTTACAGTGATGGATATAAAGTACTTTCTGAATCTGTTTGACCTTCTCAGCCTGGGGAGCAAAATTATTTCCATAGTCCTTAATTTCACAGGAGTTTTGCATTTGTTGCCACAGAGAACTCTCACAAACAGGGAAGAAAGTTTAAATGGTTGAGAGACCTTCTTAACTCTGTGCGCTAGGCACAGGCTTTATTACTGCTTGTTTGCCTGTGGAGCTCTTCTCCACCCTGTACATCTGCTTCAGTATTCGTGTTATCTCTCTGACTTGGGCTTGGTGGTTACTCACAGGGAGCCTCTGCACTTGCATCTATCTTCTGCATTTCTTAATTTCTTTTGGAAATACTCTATTCTCTCACCTTATTAATGTTAAAACAAAAAAAGAAGGGGAATTTATTGCTAAAGGCAGCAGAATAGCGAACTTCTTGGTGGAGTACTGTGTCTTCCCCTGTGAGTGAAAGCTAAATTAGTTCTGAGGTGCTTTCACTCAGTGGAAGCGTAATGAGAGACACCAGCCACCTCTCCGTTAATAACATGCCAGTCACACTGGGAGCGGCGCTCAGAGCCTGCTGGGAGAGCAGAACCACCAGCACAAGCAGGTAGGAAGCAAAAAATAGGCTTAAGAGAAAGGAAACACAGTGGAGATCAGGGCTCTGATGTTCCAGGGTGTAAAGTCATTTCTGTCTGATGAGAGGGAGTGACTCAGCCTGGCTGGATGGGCCAAGTCGCTGCTAACTTCAAAATTGCTGCTGCTGTAACATTACAACAACAGCACTGCTGCTGCTCAAGAGGCATTGGCAACAGTGTGGGACATGGAGTAATTTTTTTGAATGTCTGTTTGTTTTCACTACCTGTTCACAGTTAATTGTTTTATTTCCTTGATAAAACTGGGATGGTCCTGAGTTCTGCAGCCCAGTTCCAGCATGTGTGATGCTGCTGTATTTGTCAAACACGAGGTGCTGGAAGAACCCGAGCATGATCTCTGTTTTCATTAGATTCTTGTAGTACTTCTCTTTCCTTCCTATTCTGATTTCCATCTTACATTGAACTCATAAGGGTTGAGTTTTACATGTCAGTCAGGTAAAAACAGATGGTTGGTTCCTGCCGTTTCTTCTTTCCATCTCTCCAAATCAGACAAGCAGGTGAGTGAAAATCTCATAGCCACAACTTCAATTTGAATATTCAGGCTGGTATGTTAAACTCCAAGGAGCTGTGGACACGAGTAAGGTAACCCTGAAGTTCTGTTGAACTGCAGCAAAAAAACCCAGAGGAGAAAAAAGTGCTTCTGTGGGTTCGTGAGCAGGAATAAACTTTGTATTCTGTTGGTCCTCTTGAAACATCTCTGGCATTCGTTGGCAGGAGGTCTTATGGCTACTTTGAAAAAGGTCTCACTCCTTTGCACAGGAAGCCAGCACTAGTTTTCTGTCTGATTTTTCTAGTTTCTAGATTTATCAATTTCTGTAGGAAAAAGTACTGCATTAGATCTTTGAAGGAAGGACTGTATCACTGTGCCATAGAAGATTACCTTTCACTTTTGTTTCTCCATGCTTCCACAGATATTTCTGAATCTGTGTCATCAATCTTCAAACTCTGTGGTTGGTACGAGGATTTTTGGATTTCTAGGTTAGTTGTCCAGTGTTACATGCATAGGTTGAAAAAAATGGGTAAATCCAGGAGAGAACTGTTTTTCAGATTCTGTGGTCCAGAAACTCATATAAAAGTCTGATTTTGCTCAAAATGACAGGCATCAAAATGGCTGCTATCTCCTCTGTGAACATGGATTCTTTGTTACAGGGGATATTTTTTTTTAAGCATTCTTGGACTCTGAAGGTTTGAACACTTAAAACACAAGGAGCAGAGACCAGAACTTAGTAAAATGTCTGCACGTACAGACATAGGGGCATGGCTGAGGCCTTCAAAGATCAGGTAGTGACACTTCTAATCAGCAAAACAGCATCTTGAATATAATTTGCTGAACTCATTAGACAACATCTAGCAGAGAAGGAAGAAATAGCCGTGGTTTCTAACACTTTTATGTTTTCTTTCTTGGAGACTTAATCTTGGGTCAGCTTCCACAGAAATTGTGGAGACTAAGGAATGAAGTAGGTTTATTATTATAAACAGCGGCAGCATCAGATAAAATGACATTCATTACATTCATTTGGCTCCTGCTGTCTGAGGAAATAAGTACATGGTTCCTTGCACTGGCAAGTACACGTACACTTTAAAGGAGCCCTGTTGTTTGTCTGCTCAGGCAAACCCCCGTGAAAGTCAATAGGGATTTGTCTTGGGTGTCTCAGTGTGTGAGGGCACATCCCACAAATGGACAAGATGCTGATCAGCTGGTTTATAATGTAATTCTGCTTTGTTTCTATTAAAAATATTCTTAAAATCACAAGACTTATAAAATAATATCCTCTTTTTCGATGTTTTTTATTGTGCAAAATCCTTGGCCCTACTGTGGTCAAGAAGTTTGAGTGATATGAAGACTCAGGCATGTAAATAGTTGGTTTGTGAAAGCTATGCCCATTTCAGTCGAGTGTCCAGATTATGCCAATCTCATTTTACTTTTGGTGCTCTCTGTGATACTTGGGGAAATATTTTCAAATGGTGCAAGTGCTTGTATGTGTTTTACAATTTCTACTTCTTTATGATTAGCTTCTAGTGGCTTAAGAACACATTAGAAACAAATTGCATATTACAGCACAGTGCCCTCAGCTGTCACCTCAAAGTACTATCATCCATCTTAAGTACACGGGAGTCTGAGGCTGGAGTTTTTCCTAGGCAAAAATTCAAAATGAGTAGAGCTACAACTCAGCATTGTCTTCTGCTTATACATCAGAAAGGGTAAACACACACTGTTGCAGAGGTTGCTACTAAGGACTTGATCAGTAGATGCCAGCTGCGGTGCCTGTGAAAAGTTGGTGTCTTAGTGCAAACCTAGGGAAAACATTGCTCAAAGCACCTGGATGCCATCTCTGGCGTTTTGCTTAACCTCAACCATCCGTATGACTCTTCAGACATTTCTGCAGTGGAATCTATTCCTGCCTCTTCCTCCACCTCCCCTCTGCCTGACAAAATAAAAAATTAAAAAAGGGAGGCACTGATGTCTGCTTCCCTTTGTGGTTTGAAACAATAGGAAGGTTTAAAAGGTGTGACAGAAGTGCTCTGGAGTGGTAGATCTTTGTCTATTTTAAAATTGCCCTAACAGCTACTACAGTTAACTCCTCAGTCTGTGATAAAGCAATAGAGATAGTCATCCAAAACGTCCTTTCTGCCTGATTTCCTGCTTTTATCTTCAGCAGCTGTTTGTCATAGATTTCATGGCTATTGTCATAGATTAGACTGTATATTCTGGCTTTACATGCAGACAAATGAGATATGAAGGCTTCTTACGGCTTGATTGCATTAGTAGCCAACACTGTGAACCTCCAGCTTTAAAAGCATGAATGTTTGGTCCAGGAAAGTTTTTGAACTGAGAGCTCTGGCAGACTAGCTGCAGCAGTTTAACCAGAATTGTTCAAGATACTGCCTCTGTCCACAGTCTTCTCTCCACACAAAAGTCACAAGCCAGAATTGGTGGTGTCTGATCCAATGCTGCTCTTTTCAGCCCAGCCTGCCACAGAAGTTGGAGCCTAGATTTCCATTTATTTGATTTAGTATTTGAAAGTTTTTAAGTGTAGTCTGTGACCTTCAGTGATATTTAATGTTGCTGAGAGTGCTCATGGCATATCCATGGGAGTAGCAACTGCTCCAGATTTGCAGGGGAAGAGGAGCTGCCTTTGGTAGTATTGAGTTCATTGTTGGCATCCGGCTTGACGTTAGAGCAGACCTGGAACAAGGGCTCTTGCAGGCAGCATTGGTGGTAGTGGTGTGAGGGTCAAAAGGCTGCAGGGCAATGCTTCCTTGGTGCTGAAAAAGTAAAATGTTTCATCAGCATATGGGAGGAATCTGGTGCATTACTGAAGGTGAGGGTGGAAGAATTCATAAGTTCTGCAGATGAAATTGTTAGGTATCAGTAAATGTAATAATTTTCTAAGGTATTCTTCTGCCTGTCTAGCTGGTTTTGGTGCTTCAATTATAGGGTGGCCAAGCAGAGGCAGAGAGTAAATTTATGGAATTTTAAGTGTCTGTCTTTCTGAATTATTAATCGTTTGGTGCTATCCAACAGTACAAGCATGAAAGAAATAAGACATTCTGTTAAGAAAACCTTGGTGACAGGTCAGTCTAGGAAGCATCTTGGCTGTGTTTCAGATGTAAATCCTTCATCAACAACATTGGAAGCTTCATTGATTTAGACAATTTACAAACATTACAATTCCTTCTTTACTCTGCCCCCCTGAAAGTCCATTTCATTTTATATGGAGAAATGTCTTTAGGGCAATGTTAAAGACAGAAAAATACCACGAAAGCCGAATGGAGGAAACATGAAGTATGATTCCTGTTCTGTTTTTTTTTTTTTTTTCTTTTCCACATTATGCTTTGTGCTGTTGTATCTTACACAGAGAGCAGTATGGAATAGTATGTGTGGTGTAGCGAGGATACGTAAAGGTTTTAATCCTTAATGCTTTCTTCTTAACGTGTGCAATATAAACATCTGTGAGCAGACTGAACATCTAATAAAGGTGACCACAGGTTATACTGCTGTAATCCAGTAACACGACAAGCAAGTTTCATGATTATATGGTCAAAGGAACAAAGTTATGTGTTTCTTATTATGTGTAAATTAGATTAATATAAGTTTTCTTAGTTATGTAGAAATTACAGACATGGGGAAAGGAAAAGCACAACAAATTACAGCATGTCTGTGTATTCATAGTTGCATTTCATCAAAGCATTATAATGTTGATAGAGAACAACAAACAGGAAGGAACAGGAAAAGTGGGTTTAGGTTATGCTTCCAGCATGACTACCTTATGCTGTGTTTGTGACACCTCAGGAAAGAACTGCAGAGTACTTGCCTTTGTGTGATCTTCTTCATTTTCACCACGATCACTGATGAAATTTTTATATGGAGAGTTGCTGTCGTTTCATATGCTCTAGAAACAAGAAGAAGCCTGTCTTTTTACCTTGGTGAAGAAAGAGACTAAATGCATCAACATATTGTGACACTGAACACTTGATCAAATATAGTAAGTAGGTGCCATAGCAGAAAACTTCCCAGTCATGCAGAATTATTTTGAGAGCTGAATGGATGTGTGACAGTGCCCTTATTGGAGGATGCTGAGTTCAGGAACAATGGAAATCTACAATTTTAGCATTGTAAATCTAATATGAAGCGTAAATGTGCAATTGAGTTGTTAATAGAATACAAGAAAGAAATTAAATAACTAATGGTGTCATGATAAAATTCGAATGTTTGAGAGCCTAGATATCTTTTTAAAATGCTGCTTTTCTCCAGGTGCAGGAGTGCCATTGTTTTGGTACAGCCTGCAACAGTGGCATGCAAATGCATACCACTCCCAGTTATTGTGCTTAGCTCAGCTTGTGGAGCTGGCAAGACACAAAATACGCTTCTATGGCATGTCGAGTGTAAAAAGCGAAGCTGTCGTTAAACCAGAAGTTGTGTTAATTTAACTCCATTAAAAGATTTAGGATGGAAAGTAGGTGTCTGCATTGGAAGGATGAAAAGACAAACAGCTAGCAAAAGAAGTAATTTGGCTGTTGCTGAGAAGTTGGACCCAGGTCCAAATTTTATTTATCCAGCCAGCTTTAAGGAGTAGCTGTTGAAGAAACATCTTCTAAAGGAAAGGTAAATATTTTGTGGGTGCCTTGTACATAGAGTGTTAGCAGTGATCACAAACCAGCTGTTCCAGCTGCGTGGGTTGGTGAACCTGGTTAATGGTTGTTTTCCTGCAGCAAGTCAACTATTAACAGTCAATATAAATCTGCTGGTTAGACACCATCTTTGTACACTCTCAGAAGATTTTCTGGAGTGCTAAAAAATTACGTGGATATAGCCCTCTAAGATGATTCCCATCTCAGCATCCCAGCAGCAGTAAATTGTTTGTACAGAAAGTGAGAGAGGAGCTATGCAGAGTTAGTGGATCCAGAGAACTGAGATGGATTGTGTCAGGCCTCTTGGACTGCACAGAGCTGGGGTTATTGAATGCCTCCACCTCGGTTTAAGGCAGCAGGAACTTAAAATTTTATTACTGTCCTCGTTAAGCTATCTTCTAACAGAAAGTTAAACTCCAGTTGAGTCTGTGCTCCAGAATTTTGGATAAGTATTCCCAAAATGCCTGTTTCTTCTGAAAGACTGTGTGCAGAGTGGCTTTACCTGCCATCCTCTGTCAGCTTTCAGATGGTGGTAGGTGATTAGGAAGCTGATTCACCTTGATGGCTCTTTCTACAGAACACACTATAAGCCTTTTGCTTTGTTTGCTATCTTTCTCACTCTCGTTTACAAGGTCAGGACTGATGTTTTGGTTGTTTTCCCAGCAGTGTTCTACTGACCCATTTTGCTTTAATCCCCTGATGTCACTGAAATAAACTGAGGAGGGGGAGATTTCAGAACTCGAAACAATTTCCTCTGCTGTTGTGCTCAGCTGCAAATTAATTTGATACTATTATGTAAGCGTAATCATCTACTCTAATCACATCACAAGATTGGGAACAGACAGAAATAACAGAAGGGAACATTCTGGATAGCAAAAGGGAGTCAGTGGAATAGGCTGTTGGTCAGGACTTGAGCTGGAACACTTCTGAGATTCAGTGTTACCAGTACTCACTTGTAGCAGTTGTCTCTCTCACTGATGAAGACATTGTAGCTGTCTGAGAGTTGGAGCCTTTTGCTCGCTACAGCCTGCTAATACTTTTCATGAGGTTTTTGTTTTGTCTCAGGCAGAGAGCTGCAAAGTGCTCGATTTTCTAGTGGAAGATGGTAGAAAAAAGCACCAGCATTCTCTGATCTTGTTCTTCGTATGTTTATCTGCATTTTATGAGTTGAATGTGAGATCTTGTGCTACCACTCTGTATCCCCACTGGTTGTCCTTCTCAGAGTAAACAGATTCATAACTGAGAGCAAATAGGCATATGGACCTATAGTCCTCTCTCTAAAATGTCTCTTTGATTAATGTCACTATCAGGAGCTTACTGGCAGATGTTTCATTAAATCTTTTCTGAGTGCAGTTAGCTTCTTGAAATGAAACCTCCACATCTTTCATTCAAGCAGAGATCAGGGAAGAGAATGTGTTTTTTCTTGCAGATAAGTTTGATATTTATAGGTTTTTCTTCTGCCAATACTACTCTGGGTACAAAGTTTTCCTCTTGCAGCCTATGGCAGAACCAGGCAGTGTGAACTTCAGGCAGCGTTTGGGCAAATTGTACAGGGAGTTCTGTGTGTACAAAGTGTGCAGACTTGGGACCCCACTTTGGTTGTTGTCTCTTTTTGGTTTAGATGTAACAAAAGTTCATGTTGTGTAAATGTAATGCAATCTGCATTCCAGCTTGGCCTCAGAATGAGTGAACGCAGATGTTCTCTGTAGCATGCTTTGACCTCCTTAGCATAATTTCCTCTGGAAAAGTAAATGGAAGAGAGGGGATTATGAAACAGAACAATATGTTTGAAGGCCCGATGGAACCAAGCCTGAGCTGTGAGGCCTTTGCTTTTATTCCTGATATTGGTTAGTACTGTAGCACCACATAAACAACGCCACTGACTTACTTGCTGTTTAGATCCTCACGTGCGAACATCTCCATCACCCTTAGCCCATTTAAAATAAAGAGCCTGAAAACTCATAGAGTTTTTCAGATGTTGAAAAGCAGAATCTGACTCTGGGACTGTATTCCAATGCTTTCTACTTCTAACCCCTTTTTAAAAGCCAGCTGAACACCATTTACTCTGCCAGGTCATTGTGGCAGAACCTAAACAATACTTTGGAGTCACTTAACCTTTAAATTCCACTTTTTGCTTCATGTGTTATTTTAATTTTGATTTCTTTTAATTAGGAGTGGGAATGTGGCGGAATGCACAGAAAAACAGAAAGCACAGGTGCTTAGAATTTTTATTGGTATTTTAAGAGCCAAGCTGTTTATTAGAGTAGAAAGATTGTCTGTTGCATTAAGCAGTGTAATGTGTCATAGGGTGCATAGGTAAGGAGTTATAAATTTTATTGTCTAGAATGCTGCCCAATTTAATGCCCAAAAAATCGTTAGTGCCTAATGGTGGCCTAGTTTCTTTCAGAAATTAATTGGTGATGGAAAAACAGTATCTGTTAGAAGATTTAACTGTGAACTGACCTTATAAACACCTGCTATTAAATCTGGAAGAAAAGAGCTTCTTGGAGAGGCAGAGCATGGCAAGAACACGATGACAGGTGACCTTATTGCCATCGGTACACAAATGACTCAGACTTTCTTTGCATATGCAAGAACCTGATGTTTGAGTGAGATGTTGAAAACACATGTGCTTGACGGGCAAAGGAAGAGTTTCCTTGTGACTCAGTGTCTTGTCAAGCCCAAATAGGATTAGCAAACATTGGTTACCTTGTGGGAAGCCTTCAGAATAGGAGCCGGGGAGGCTGAAGGGACGCAGTGGAACTAACTTGAAAATGGAGTTGTTATGGAAAATAGACGGATCTGTTCAAAGAATATCAATTTCTGTGCAACAAGATTCTTCATTTAGCAGGTTTCCGCTATACAGTAAAGGACATTACCATTTCAAAGGCCCCAATAAGCTTCTGGCTAGCAGAACCAGCAGCATTATTTCATTACAGGCTCTTTGCTGAAATTGAGTCTTCCTGCTGTAGTTTGGACTTTTACTCTGCATAAGTATAAAAGGCTTTATTTCTGGCATGCAGTCTAACAAAGCAATTACTGTTATTTACCTCTGTTCACTCAGAGAGAACCATTTCACAGAGGCTGTGCTGCATTTGACAAAACCTAACAGTATTCTTACTCCTGCCTTTAATGATTTCCCAGGCTCTGGTTCACATCAAGGAGTAGGGAATGGCCTTTCCAAACAAAACTGTAAGCCTTGACAGGGTGAGAGTTTTGTATTCTAAATGGACAGTCAAAGTTCTTGCACAAGATCAGTTTTTACTTTACATGCCTGCCCCTGAAGCTATTTTATTTTATTAGTCTACCTTTTGTCTAGGATTGTTTTGCTTTTGAATGTATAGCTTGTGTGTTGTGATTTCCACCTCCACTGGGCAGCTAAGTGTTTAGCATTGTTCAGAGGGTTTGATGACCCTTACTTTGAATTTGATGGTAATTTATAAAATTACCCTACAGAATGGAGTGTGCAACCTCAAGTGTTCCCTAGCTAAAAAAGTCTGTGGGGACAGTAATTGATTCTCTTTTTCTTTTTCCATCTTAACCTTTCTTCTCAGACGAAGTTTCATTTTCAGATCTGTTTTGACTGACGATCAGTGAATACTCAGGAATAAATTACACCTACCTGTGGAAAATATACCTACCATCAATGCAGTGTAACTGGAGGCAAAAACTCTAAAAGAAAACAGTCATGTAGAGATCATGAGCTTGAATATATGACAACTAATTTCTCTGTACTCAAATATGTCAAAATCTCATAAACTGATCAATAGAAAATGCTATCGACCTTACGTGTATACCCATTTGTGGAAATCATTATGAAATGAGTGCTCTAAAGCAACAAAGGGCATGTGGAAATAATCTTGCCCATTACATCTGTTGCAGATATGTTCTCATGGCTAACTTTTGACAAAACACATGGTGAGCAGGGGATGACTTGAGATTAGGCAACCAGAGAGAACACAGACTGTGCAAGTGAAGAATTACATCACAGTGGGATTTCTCTTGGATAGCTGAGCACATGCAGTGCCAGGTAGATCAGTACAAGTCCTGTGGGAGGATTTCATGTGCAGTCTCTGTCACATGAGGCTGTGTGGGAGAGAAGGGCCAAACCTTGACTTCCTGTGTGTGTTGAAGATCAAGGGGCAGAGGTTCAGCTGCTGTCACTCTGCCTCTTGGAGCGGGCTCTGCTCCTGGTAGCTTGTGTTCATTTTTCACTCGCAGTAAAAGCTTTGAGAAACAGGAATCACTGGCGTTGTCTCAGAACCAAAGGTAGTGCAAGTGAGGAGCACTGAAACATACTGTTCAAATGAAATTACTTCTTATATTACTTTGAAAAGCACAGGTCTTTTACAATTATTTTTGTCAGGAAGTTTTTTCGGGTTTTTTTTTTCGATTCTTTTTCCAACAAATCCCTGAAATATTTTTACTTTTTTATATTCCCATCCATATTCGATAAGAGACTGAGAAGTTGGTGAAAAGGACATACAAGACACAGTTAAGAGGACTTGGTCCCAAACTTAGCTCTAGTGGGTTTCCTGCTGTGCTGAAATGAAGGGTAAGAGGATATGGAGTGTGTTTTACAAGCAGCCCAAGCAGGCTTGAGCCTCACTCCCAAGTTACTAAATATCCTCCAGGTGAGACAAGTAGCACACCGCCCAAAGCCAGAATTTGGTAAGGCAAGTGCTCGCACTTGAGGAGATTGGCAGTCCCCTGAGTACAGGAGGTCGTGCACCCTCTACATTCGCTTAAAAACTGGCTCTGGTGTGTATTAGAATGAGCTCAGTCTTTTCCAGTAGTTGAATTTCAGTCATTTTGCAAAAGTCTTTAATCCATCCTTCAGTGTTCTTTTTTTAATTACAAACATACATGTAACCAGTCAGGGAGCAGGACCATCCCCCTGGTTAAATAACCAAGTACATGGCTGTGATCTGTGAGACTGGATCCTGACTGGAATGGCAGTGGTTTGCTGATTTACCTTTTCGTTTCAAAAGGTCAAACTCCTTTAAATCGCAAGTGAATTCATGAAAGCCAAAGCCTATTCATAACTAGGAAAAAGGGAGAATTGGCCACAAAGATTATTCTCTATGAACAGTTCACTCAGGTCTACTTTGCATATTATGGAGTCTGTAACTAAATTTCTATTTCTCCTATCCAGAGAGATTTCAATGAGCGTCAGTTGTTTATAGGTCACAGTGATTCACTTTTGTAAACGGAATGGCTGCAGTGCACACCTGGTGACATTAATGGCTGTCTTCCTCCAGTCTGGCAACGCTACTTGAAAGTCACTGAAGCTGAAGCCAGGTCTAAAAGCATTTCTGAAAGCAAATGAGCCAATTACAGCAGAATCAGAAGAAAATCAGCTGCAATTGGAAATGCATGAAAACAGTTTAGTCACCTGCAGGTAGCATGCTAGGAAAAAAGGGTGTTTATGGGAGAGCAGTTGCTCTCAAGGCAACTGCATCAAAGGCTTGGAGTGCCTGTAGCTTGCCTGTTTATAGACTCTGCAGATCCATCATGTGCAAGTATTTCACTAGTTATCCAGATGTCCTTACCTGCCTTGAGTGTCTTTTAGACAGAGCAACCTAGTTAGAGAGCACGGTGTCAATTACTGCTAATCTCACTTAACTTTCTTTGGAATATTCACCAATTAGTATCTCTCTCTCTCTTCCTGCCTGTCTTTCTACCTTGCTAATTTTCAAGTTATGTCACAGGATTGACAATGAAATGTAAATCTGTGCAGCCTGCTCTGCCTTTCAGTGTCATTTGTGTGAGCTCAGAGCTTTTTCTAAACGGGAAAAATGTTTCAGCTCTAGTAACCGAGCCTGCATTTTCCCAGGCCTGTATTTTGAGTGCACACTACCCAAGACAGCGTTTCTCAGTTCATATGCAGGGTGAGGGTCTTCAGAGCAAAGGAGAGTCTTATCTGGGCTCTTATCTCTCTTGGTGTGAGTGTGCTCAGAGAAGGGAGGAACAGAGCGGTCTCAGGAAAATACACAAACCCTCTGAGCTTTGATACTCTTGCACTGAGCTGGGGGGAATATCTTATGTGGTTTCTTTGGTTTTTTTGTCCCTTTGACAACTGCAGGACAACTTTGATAAACTGAAATTCTGAGAACAGTAGGTTTGTTTGCTATGCAAGAAGTAGGTGAACTGTAGTTCAGTGGTTAAAAATCCCCACAAACCTCAGAAGTTAAATTTGATTGCAAAGCAGCTTTCTACCAGGAGTAATTCCATTGTCAGTAATCCAAGTAACAGGCTTGCTTGGCTTTGGATAACCAATAATAAAGCTAGGGGAGAAGTAGTGGGCCTACACTTAGGTTGCCTAACATTTTAAATGAGATTTCTTTTTTCCCCCCTCTTAGAATAACACATCTATTGTTTGCAGAATGCTTTTGCAATTTAGCAGGGAGAAATTTATGTAAAGAAATGTTTCATCTGTATTCTGTCCAGTTTTGAGTTAGTGTTAAAATTATTGCCTCCTCTTTTGTTTTATGCTGCACAGGAGGGAGTTGGGATCCTGTTTATTTAACAAATGAGTGAGAGAAGAATCGGCTTCTAGCTGCCATCAGCATTCAATACATGCTGAAAGCTGCAGAAAACCCAGCAGCGAGATGCTGTAGTGTCTGCAAAGATCAGTGTCCCATCTCAATAGCTCCTGGAGGTGGGGCTCCCACCATGCCTGATTCTTGGGGAAGAAGTAGAATAGGGGTTCCATGTGTTCTCTGGCAGAGGAAAACAAAAATTTAACATACAAACCTCCCACCCCTGATTTCTAGGCTAACATTTGTCACTGTAGAGTTTCCTTCATACTTTATTCCTTAGCATAAATTTAGCCTATATTTAGCTGACTGGTACTTTAAGCTTATTTCTCAGATGATTCCTGGCTCTGTGAGCCATATCACGAAACCCTTTTGCCTCAAACCAGAAAATACATATTGAACACCTTTGAAAACAAATGTGTCCTGGGCAGGAGACAGCCCTGTTGCTGGGGTTTTGTAGCACCACAGGGCAGCCCAGCAGCAGTAGTTTCAAGAAGGTCTCCACACACCAAAAACCTCTTTAATGTTTAAGAACGTTTTCAACAAGGATTACTTTTTTCTATATCAGTCAGCCCCAGTCCATATGGTGGAACTTACTTGCACAGTGGATTCAATATGATTCTTTTCTTAAAGGGGAGCCATTTGATTGAGCCAGCAATTATTTTACATACACACCAAAAAAAGTCTGATAATCCCTTTAAGTTTTGGTTCTTATGCAAATTGGTCTTCTGACATTGTTATTTTCCAGTTATCACCAAATATATTTATATTTTTTAAATTGTCTAACTGCAATCAATACCTGTTCTTTTCAATGGAGATACTTTTTGCTGGCAGTGTTTAAAAAAAAAGAAAAAAAATCGATAGCAGGTAGTCTCTCTCGGTGGCAGTTACCCTTTCTAGGTATTCTTGTTATATTCATAAAAGCAATAGTTGAAAGCAGGTGAATTAATCCTTTATTTGCTTCTGTCAGTCACAGAAAAATGTTTCCATGTCAGGCTTCTGGCGAGACAAGAGGGCTCTATTTAACCATAGAGGCAGAAAATTCCTTGCTACTTACTGTGACTGCTGAGTATGCAGGTGCTTAAGCAGGCACCACCTTCAGGTACCCAGGGCAAAAGTGGTAATAACTGCACAACTTTTAACAAAGAAAACTTTGAATATCATTAGTTGCAGGCTGTGAAGGCACAGCCTGAGTGGGCAGAACAGGGTGTGCTTGTTCAACATTCAGAGCTGGCCTACACTTCATTCATAATGTGGCCATTTGTGCCATTTCCTGGCGTTTCCAAGTGTTACCTGTTTGCTGTGTTTGCTCTCAGTTATTTGTTTGGATATGAAAGGAAGGCGTTAGGAATGATTGGTCATTAATGAGGTAATTCTGTGCTTCATTTCACTGCTGGCTGTGTTACTACCTTGTGAGATAAGCCAGCAAAAAGAAAACACACTGACTAGTGTGACAATTTCCTGTGGCAAAATCACTACAGCTGCAGCCAGTATTCCTGAACCAGAGGAGACGGTACATTAAATAATAATTACTCCCTAATTCCATAACTTCAGTTTCAGCTGCCTGGTGGTGCAGGCTGCAATAGAAGCTTACACTTGCCTTCAAGTTCAGTTTTTAGGATTATCTGAGGAGTGCAACCATCAATTCAAATTATTCAGTGATTATATTAAATATTATCACATGGAAAATAATAGGAATGGGAGAATATTGAATGCCTCAGGGTGATGTGACTTTGGTATTATTAAATATTGATTGAGAACGTGCTTTTAAGTTAAGAAGGGTTTCAAAGGAACAAAAAAGGCTTGAGATTTTCAGACAGGCCTACATATATTTTAGGATGTTCTATTCTTACTCATTTTCCAGGGAGGTAGCATTCCTTTTTCCTGAATTCTTATGCAGATGTTTTGACTGATACGGGAAGAAATTCTGGCATTATTTGCTCTCTGCAAACTATTACTGTGCCTAGACAACATTTTTTGATGCAGAACTAAAGTTTGGGGTTTGCCCTTTAATCACGGTTTAATTCTTGCTTTGAAAATAATACCTTGTTTGGTTCACCAGCAGGAAATCAGTGTTAATCACAGGGAATGCCTTTTGGTTTTTACTGTTGTTCTGTTTCCTCCAGAGGAGTAATGTATTTTTCCAGAGAGTACATTCTGCTGACCACATAGTACAGTCTCCAGAAGCTGATTTCTGTGAAGCTGATGTTTCATAAACCATGTAAGCCAAAACCCTCAGGCCCTGTCTTTCTGTAGTAAGGTGGTTGTTAAAATTTGATAAGAAAACATGCCTGCTCCCATGATGCAGCCTGTGGAGGAAGCCTTAGAGACTGCCATCCTTAGATTGGCCCTGGCTTGGGAATAATGCCCTCCAAATGTTAATTATCTGAGTATCTGGTGACCATTGAGAACTAATTACCAAGGTGCCTTACAGATACACGAAAAATGTATGAAACATTAGAGGATAACTTCATATCATGCTACAAAAAATCAGTTAGGAGTAATTTTTGCTGTTACGTATCCTTGTTCATACATCCGAATCTAAAGGGGAGCACATCTGCTTTTTTACCTGCAGAGAGGATGTATGGCTAGAATGAATCTAAAGGATCAAGGAAAAAAACACGTGATGTCTGTAGAGTCCTTCCTTTGAGGGCAGACTTTAGACGGGCTGTTTTCTGGATCTTTTCAGTCCTGCAGATTGGTTGTAGAGTCCACTTTTTAAACATTTTTGCTGCCAGATTTTCGTGTGAAATCACTTCATGTGTCAACATCTCAGGTTAGTTTGGGATTTAATGTTGGCTTCATACATAAATGAGAAGCCTTCATCCAGGGAGGAGCACCTTCTCCTGGGCCTTGCTTCTTTTCTGCAGCTTGGCAAGAGCTCAGACTTGTTTCTAAGTCATTGGAAATATCATTGCAATGTGTGCCCAGTTGCCCAAGAATGTAGGTGAGCCCAAGCAGGGGTCTGCTATGGAATGAAGGTATGTTGAGAATTTAGTTTGCTGGCTTCAGTAATATCCCACATTTATTAAATGTAATATGAAATACAGATGGAAGTCATCACAAAGATGTATGGCCAAGTTTGACTGCTGAAGTGGGTGCAACACACTGATTCATATTGGAGATTAATTTCACTCCTAAATAGAAGAGACTTTTGGGGAAAGAAAAGGAGTGTACCACTCAGCACTGTCAGAATAAAAGGAAATCAATGTACTAATTGGAATGACTGATGACAAAAAATTCAACTATCTAAATATTTTGTCTTATTTCTTTATAAACGAGAGTTAAAATGCTATGTAAAAAGTAGCTACAAACCCTAAAATAGCTGTTCAAGAACAACTGGCAAGAATTAGCAATCAAATCATTGTACATGTGGAAGTTATTACAGCTAAAATAAAAAAAAATTTAGATCAGGGTTAATTATAAGATGATGCAGTAGTATAATTAGTATTCTTCCTATGGAGGATTATGGGTCCTTCTAAATGCCCTTTTTGATTGCCTTCTTCCCTTTTTTAATTTCCTCCTTGTCCTTTTTGATTATCTACCCCATGACCCTCAGGGCTCCTAAATGTAATACAATTGGAATAACATTTTTGTTAGAGGTGTTTTTTTATATAGGCTATTAACCTCTTGCTTACCAAGCACTGAGAAATTCTTTTCTGTGAGAGCTCCAGGAACCACAGAGGGACTCACTGGAATCCCTGGAGTTTTTATGTAGTGCAGCTTCTTGCCTGTCCCAAAGCAGTCTCCAAGGATATGTCAGGAACTGATCTGCATGAGAATGAGCAGAGAGAGAAGAGAACTTCCTTGGGGTGTATTTTACATCTTGGTAAGATAAGATCTAGTGGATCTTTGATATTTCCAAGGCTGCTTCAGTGGTCTGGCTGTGAGCATTAGGGTTTAATATAAAAGACTATTGTCAATTATCCTTTAGTAGGAATTTGGAATATTCTTTCTTATTATTATTACCTTTAAGAGCAATAGGCTGAGGTTTTTTTTCCAGAGTGTACGTTTCTCACTTCTTTGGTATCCTTAAAAGGACAGCAGGACCTAACACTTCAGTCCATTTTGGATCCCATGTAAAACGAGAGTTATTTCCTTTTTATGTTTCCTACAAGTGGACTAATAATTAATATTTTGCTGCTCAATAAACATTCCTATTTTGTATGTTTCTCGTGGGGCTAAATTTTTTGTGGAGGTTCACTCTGTTGGGAAGGAACATTGTACCTGGACGATCAGATGTTGTTATTTTCCTGAGGTGCCTTTCAGTTAATGTTGTTCAGTGTATGCTATAAAGCCAATGGGAGGGGCAACTCAAAATACAGAGTGCTGGTTACTGATGAAACTAAGGACATATTCATGCTTGTTTTCATTTAATATCCTTTACTTAAGTCTTGCAAAGAGGCATCCATCTCTGTTTATAAATTCTTGCCCATTTCAGGCAAGGGCTAGAGCTCTGGTAGTTTCAGATATTGTTATCCTCCACTTCTTGTCTGTTTTTCCAAGCTTGAATAAGCTTGTACTTCAGATGTGCGAGTGAGGTCTTGATTTCGCTTGGCCAACAACTGGTCATAACTTTTCTGTGCAAATCTGAATTCATAAACAAGGAAAGCACAATGAGCTCTCTGTAAAATATACCCTGTTTGGAATCAATATTGATGATTTCTTGTCTGTACTTGGGGTTTGCATGAGACTTGTTGAAATGGGGAAATACAGGTTCCTACCTTCTGAGACTACATCCCTTCCTATTGGCAGTCCCTTGAACAAAAGCATCATGTGCATATCTTCAGTTCAGTCTCTTTATATGGCTAAAAAGATAGGACTTAAAACATCATTAAGTTTTCTCTTTAGGGTGCTCAGCATTTTAATGCTTAAATGGAAAGGTCATTGTTTTTCACTCTGCCAGTGATGCAAGTCAACTGCAGTACACCAGTTCTCAGTGCATCCCAAATGGGATGTTACAGCTGATGGGAGATTTGTGAACAGATGAAATATTTAGACTATCTTTATAGCAAAGACTTTATTAAGACTTTCACAGAAACATTTTAATGCAGTCTTTCTATAAAGGCAGTTTCTCTGTTGGTGTTTCTGTGCAGATGTTTTGCCAGACAGATTCGTTTAAGGGTCACACAGGTGGCATTTCAGCACAGTGATGCTAATCTGCTGGCATTAAACCAGATTCATTAATGCTGATAGAGGATGAAGGGGATCTGAAAACTTTTAGGAAGGAAAAGTTTTCTATTCTGTGTTAGCTTGTACAAATATTGTCCGAAATTTCCTTAACTACTTTAATTTTAAAAAGTGAGACTCAAACAGCTTTAGATGTGAAAACACAGTCAAGTAGCAGTGAATAAAGTCTGATTGCTTCATCACCTTCTGCAGTGCTGGCTTCGACTAAGCAGGTGTGAGTGTTAGCATGGAATTGCGTCTGCAGTACCTCATGGGTACCTGGAGATGAGCTTTATGATGAATGGGAGAAGTGATGGTTTTGTTTTCTGAGGTAGGATTACCGTTATGTTTCATGCTTTCCAGTGTCTGTGGTCTGCTTTTCATTGAAGGTAATTATCAAGCAGATACTCGGAAAGCCATATGTTATGAGACACAAAGGTGGGGCCAGGAGAGGGGAAGTGACAATCCAGTTAGGAAGCACCTGTTGTTTTATTTGTTCAGAGAGCTGGGTGCAAAAATGTCATTATTGCCTATTTAATGCCAGTGTGAAGGAGTTCATATTAGCTCATCTGAAGAAGGAAAGCCAGGAACTAACTTGTAAAAAATTTCTGTACAAAGTAGTATTAACTGAGGTGTTGGTGTTGAATAGTATTAAAGAAAGCAGTCCTAGCCAAAGATAGAAGCAGCTGCACAGTTACTCATTCATGTGGAGAAAGATACTGATGGTATTTTTGAAAAAGTGTTACAAGGTAAAATGAATACTTTTTTGAACGAGATTAAGTGCACATTACTGTGCTTTGTGCTATTTGATACTTCTTTTTTTGAGGAAGAAATTTCTTCCTTTTTTTAGTTTAGACTTTTCATGCCACTAGACTATTTGTGTCACATGGACAATAAACATTTGCTGTAAGTTGTTGGCTGCCATGCTTAAAACATTCGTGGGTGTCTGTACTCACTTTGAAGTATTTTAAAATGAAGAGACTGGTTTTTCAGGCTGCCAAACCTGGAAGCTTAGGTAGGAAGGCTGCTGGGAAGTTTTCCAGTGCTGCATCTTTGCTGAGATCTGGGCAGTGCTGAAAATGAGTAGCTTGGCCATGGCACCAGTAGACTCTAAACCCTTCTATTGGCACGTCCCTGTTAGAGAGAGCCGAGCTAGGAAGTTCTGGAGCACTCTTTTCTTACAGCCCAACTTTAGTTTCATCATTCCTCCTCCCCTCTCTCTGGTTGTGTCTCAGAATGGAGTGGTACTTTTGGTTGGTTTGTGTTATGCTTGTGAAACCGAAAGAAGGAAAAGGAGCAGACGGCGCGTTGTTCCTGGAATACGCTGGCAGCGTGCTCTCGAGATGAAACAGCTGTGTGTGCAGAGCTCACAGCTTGGCTTCCTGGGACCAGCGTGCCCTTGCCTTGCTTTACTGGGTTCTCTACTTGATTCCAAAATGAGTGATTGCCAATTCCATTTTTCCTGCTTATAAAAAACACCATCAGCTGAAGATTAAGAAGAAGGAAGTAAGGAAACAAAAGACTGCTTAAATACTGCATTTTTAGGGAAGTGGTAGATATTCCCATAATTTTAAGACTTTCTTCTTGTTATTCTGTGTTAACCGGAATAAATAATGTTTCACTTTCCCCCAAGGTTGTGAAATGACAGAGGCTCTCTCAGTCTCAGATACTGCAGGTGGTTGTGCAAATCTGCCAGCATTAAAGGCTAGGTTTAGACTCTGCGTACACTGCCTCTGCCAGCCAAGGCTGACCATGGGTTTGAGTTTGCCATGTGCATTACATCCACAATGCCTGGAAAAGGGCTGAGGGTGGGAGTCCACATTGCAGCCAGTCATCTTTTGTGGCTCAGTTTTTGGTTAGGCAAGTGAGGTAACTTGAACAGGAATGTTTGGGAGTGTCGGTGATTGAGGGGCTAACTTGAAAGCACCGCTGTAAGAAACCCACCTGAAGAGTCTGCCAAAGCATTTCTGCAGTCTGGGCCTGCCTTTCTGCACTGTGTTCAAGGCCTGCTATCCTCCGGGCCAGCCAATGTCTTGCCAGCCTCCAGTTGAGTAAGAAATTGGCCTTTGCTGTTCTCTGAAAAGTTGCTTGTGAAGAAAATTGCTTTAACGTTTTTTTTTTCCTAGAGTTTTGGGGTTTGGTTTAGTTTTCTGGTTCTGTGATTTTGGTTTTCATTCAGTTTGTGGGGTTTTGTGTGTGCGTTGGTGTTTTTTTTCCAGTTGAAGTATTTAAGCTCCCATGTTCTAGACATGAAAGAGTTGGGAAAATGCCGTGGTGATTGGCCTAGTCCTTAAAATCTGTACTTTTAATTTCTTTCCTAATAAGCTGGTATAACTCAAATGGGTTTTTGTGCTTTCTAGTTTATTGTTAAATAAGCAATTTGTAGTGGAGCTCCATAAGGCTTGAGGAGCGTTGTGAGGGAGCACATGCATAGTTGTTCATCTTCTAAGACATAGATTAAAAGAATGGTCACTATTTTGTACAAAACAGATTGTCTTGTGTTCAGTAATTTGTGAAGGAGACATGAAGTGAGGAGTTTTTTCCAGGGGTTGTACAGCAGAGGAGCCGAGTTACAGCTTGGGAGGGAGGTGAGGATCAGTGTCTTCAAAGGCAGGCTTGTTGTGGATTTAAAGGAAGGAATTAATGTCTGCCGAAAGTGAAAATGAATGCCAAGTGTCCCTTTTGGCAGAGACACTGCAGTGTGTGCTTTTGAAGAGAAAAGCCTTTCTCAGGGTCAGGAGAAAGTGGTGTTTCCTGGTTTTGGTACCTGTCCTTGTGGTTTGGTCTCAAATTTGAAAGCCAGTTTGATTGCAGCATGCTTTGCTTGACCAACGCAGGCAGATAATGCTTCTGATACCTGCACTGTTTGCAGCCTTATCAAAACAGAAAAGCTCAATCACTGTGTTGGGTGAGGTGTTGGTCACCTATGCTATAGTCAGGACTGAGAAGGTTTTAATTTGACATAAAATGGGGGGAAAAAATGGTATACAAGACAGTTTTCCCCAAATTGAAACTCATAAAAGATAAGGAACACTGCTTGACACAGAAACCACAAAAGCTGGGAAATTACAAATTACAGTTATTAGTCATTCTTTACTGGCAAGAGGAGGCAATAAAAACCCCCAAATGTTCTAACATGGTGTGGCAAATAAAGTGACTTTTCTTAATAGAGGAGGCAGCACTGGTAGGATCTGTTCATCTCGAAAATGTTGTGTGTGATGAGCAGACACCAGTGGACTGCCCTTTTGAGAAGGTTTTGGCATGCACAGAATTATTCTATTCCTTTGATAATAACTTGTTACTATAACTGTAGAGTTGGTCTCCTCTACATTTTCTCTGGCTACACTCTGGGTATGAGAAATGATCTGTCTTTGTGACTTTCAAAAATTTCAGCCCTTTATTATGGCGACTCTTTTACCCATAAGAAAAAGTTGGGCAAACCTTGAGGTCTGCCCAATGTTTCTGAAGATGTGACAATTTAGCAAGAAGATTTGCTTATGCTCTGGATATAACGAGGAATAGTATCCCCTTGAATGAGGTTATGTAGTGTTTAAACAATTAGAATATATTATTAAAAAGTTTGATAAGCAGAGTGATGTCTGTTAAGTGCATGGAAGCATTCCAGACAGAAAGGAAGGTAGGAGGCTGTGCTGGATGAATCTCTTAACAAGCTGGTTTTTCAGAGATTTTTCTGTGGACCAAAGAACATGAAAGCTGTGTTTAAAAATTTAAAGCCTTGGTATGTTCCGCTTCTGTGGAGCAGCAGAAGGAAGGAGCTTTTTACAGTGCTGTAATTCCCTATCCAGCAGCTCTGTAAATTAAGATGTTTATGACAGCTGTTTGTACTTGATGGAACGCACATAGACTTGGTTATTAATTACTGCTTTTTTTCCCCCCAGTTATTATTTGTATTCAGTGGGTCAGGTGGTTATGATCCTGCTGTTGTCAGTGCAGTAAATGCACTTTAACTTCCCCAAGAAAACCCCTGCCCAAACCCTTTCCCCCTCCCTGTTTATCTTTCCAGAGGCTGAGAATTTCGCAGGAAAAATATTCAACAACAGAGAGTTACGGAGCTTTTTTCTAATGCAGTCATTTAACAACTTCAAGCTGGCAGTGATCCCATCCACCTTAATCCTCTTCACACTTTGCGAGCAGTCAGCCGAGAGCAAGAGAGCACTAGGGCTTAATAGACTGCAGTGTTTGAACTATGGCATTTGTGTTCAGCTTCCAGAACTGGCCCTAAGTGCCTAGTAAAACCCTACAGCTTTGCTTTCATTAATTAGAGACTCCCTTCCACTGATTTGTGGAAAACATTGGCCAACATGTTCTTTCAGCTCAGTAAATATTTATACAACTCGTGTATGATTTTTAGTAATGAATACAGCTCATTTTCAGTGCATCCAAAAGAGGCTCTTTCCAAATACTAACAAATTCCTTATGTGACCTGTGCTGAACATGGCAATTCAGGTTATGAAAAGTTAAATATAAATCTGGTCTGTTTTTGAAGGTTTTTTTCTGAATTCCACTTTGCCATGTCATCCTTTTTCATTACATTTGCCAGAAGTTTGAGGGGAAAATGGAAAAAACCCCGCAAACAAACCAACAATGGATAGCAATTACTAATTAAAACCAACTGGCCACTACTGCCATTGTGTATCTGTCAGCTGAATGTTGTGCCATAATGCTGCTAGTTACAAACCTATCAGGATATGTTTATATGAGCTTGCTGGGATGTATTAGCACCTTTCAAACTTGATTGTGTTTGTCCTCACTGATAGAATCCCTGTGAGGCAACGTAACCCCTATAACGCAGATGGAGAACAGAAATTGAATGCCTGGACCTTGGACACGTTCGAATCCTTGCCTTGGATGCCCTGACCAAACTGTGTGGGAAAATACCCATGCAGCTATCCACACACACACATGGATCGAGCTGCATATGGAAATGCACAGATGAAAGTGAGCACCCAAACATCACATTCCTTTTTGGAGATAGCACTGGAGCTGCTTGGACAATTGATCCAGTGTTCTTAATTAGCTGTTAGTGGATTTGTGCTTTCAAAATTCTTCCAAATTACTTTTTTTGGGTTTTTTTTAGTCATCTCTCCTGTGTCCTTTTCTTACCTTTTCTTTCAAGTGTTTCAATGCCTGGTTGCATCTGTGCAGTGCTACTGATGTTACCAGGTAATGTGTTATTTTTATGTGAAATGTCTTCGGCAGGAGTTTCTCGAAGCTTCTCATTCTTTAATGTGCTTTGGAGATAAAAGAAAACAAAAATACCTTTACTCTTCAACGATTGATAGAACACTCAGTGCACATTTTCCTGGGGATACTTGGGTTAGCATAAATATTTGGACACAAGAGAATGCTGAAATAACTCTGTCCAGTTTACTGCACTGTGGTGATACAGACTCATAGTAGTATTTCTTAAAAAGTAATTTCTAAGGTAGCAAGGCCTCATATTTAAGACTGTAGAACACAAGAGCCACTTGGAGACATCCCATCACTTTTTAATGCATACCTTGATATAACTATAGTGAGCATGAGTAATTAATTTCTTCTTGGTGTAGCTCATCCTACTTTTTTTTTTCTTGATCAGTTTATTTCATGTATTAACTAGTAGAGATGTTTACCCAGAAGTGTTTGTGGTAGGCAGGCTGTAGTATCTCAAAAGCAAGCATGATAAACCATGCTGTGTGCCTTAAGGCACATGCCAAATCCCGCAGTTCTGACCTAGCAGGCCAGGGTGTGCTGTGCTTCATCCCATGCTGGCCTTGTTGAAGTTAATGGGTGGGGTTTTAGCATGTGGAGTGTGTGGTGGCCCCACAGAACCTGGAATCCCTCAACTGTGAAGTTCTCTTTGAAAACAGTTAAAAAACCCCAAACCTGTTTCATTAGTTGGTGCCAAATCTGACAGCAGGCGGGTGTTAAAGAAGGGGGAATGCTGGATTTGTTGTAGGAAGGATGCACAGTAGTGGTGACTTCAGTTTTCTCAGGAACAGATAGATAAGGGAAAGTGAATCTTCAACTATTATCAAGTAGTTGATGTACAGAGGAAGCATTCACACTTCCTATCTGCAGGTTGTAGGAACTCCAGGCACCTTAAATAAGTACCTAACCTTAAACTAAGTTGCACTTCCCTCCTTCATGTGCCAAGGCCCAGCTGCAGCAGCTCTGGGTTAGTCGAGGCATGTGAGCACAACTGGTTTCCATGCTGTGATGTTCAGATCAGTCTGGGAATTGCCAGTGCTCAGCTACCCAGCTGATGGCCCAACTGAGAGCTGCCAGGGGATCCTCCTGGCTGTGAATTGGCAATCCTTGCCTTGATCTCCAGCTAGGGATCGCATTTCAGCCAGTACAACTCTCATGTTGCTAAATTTTAGTATTCTGAAACAGTTAGTTGCGAAATTTTCTGTATTCACAAAACAATCATAAACCCACCTGTAAGGATAATCATCTGTAATTTCAGATTTTTTAAATTGAAGGCTTTTTTTATTAAATTACATTCTTCCTGTATTTTGTCTTTTTAAGAATAAGAGGAAGAGCTTTGTTGAAGTTGCCTACTGTTCAGTAATATCTTAGATAAACTCTGTTTTAGTGCAGGAAATGCAAGAAATCTGAAGCAGATTTCGTTTTCTTACCGACCGTGTACCAGCTGCACGTAGGGCTTTTGTTGACTGCTACAGTTGGCAGTCGCCTTGGCCCTTTCAGAGAGACCAACACTTCACTGCTTAAAATGTAGGAAGTCATTTAGGCACTTGAAATGTTTGGATGAGAGTTTTCTTTAAATCAGTGAGACAGCTTGTGAGTTAAAGTCAGTTTTCTTGATGAATGAGCCTGAAGAGCTCTCACCATGCCTTTAGATCTCGTTTATGCTGCTGTGAGAGCAGTGGCAGGGGAGACATTTGCCCTGCTGCAGCTTGTTGGATTAAAGAGAACCCTTTGGTAGCGAATGTTGTCAATGCAGCAACTTTTGCAAGCACTAAATTTACTTATGAGAAGTTCTTTTTTAATTGCCCCAGGACAACCCCTTGCATGTCTTGCTTTTGCCTGGAGAAAGTTTTTACATGGAAATACTTTTTTTTTTTTTTTAAGATGGTATAGAGGGTGTCTAGAGTTTGTCAAGCCAATTGATCCTCCAGGGAATGTGCTGACTTTCAGTATGTATGGAGGATTTTTAAAGCAGCTGAGCAAAATCCCTTCTCAGATAAGACGCTTTCTATTTTGTCAGTTAAGAGCATCTTCAAATCGAAATAGCTCAAACATAATCAAATCTCCCTTGCTCAATCCTTTGCCTTCTCCTCCCAACCCCCTACACAAGCCATCCCCAAAAGGATAATCCTGGCAGTGATGTCATTAGAATGAATTTACAGACCAGTGCTCAATTTTCTTGTCTTGAGCTTCAGTTGCTAATGCTGTGAATTTGAGCTGTGTATGTAAAGGAGTCAGGTTATGCCTTTTTCCCACCCTTGTTTAATTTCCCTGGAGCCTTGAGAATAAATAATGTGGTATTATTTGGATATTTTCATGCTTTTTTTTTTTCCTGGTACACAGCTTCATATTGCTTCCAAACATTCGTAAAAGCTCTTGCTGTATTCCTGAGGGAATCCTTGTCTTCAGGGAACAGAAGGTTTAAGGAGAGAATTCTGCTCCCTGAATGTGGTTAGAGATAGTTACAGTTTCTGGTAGGTGTTGTGAACGATGATAGGAAGTACATAATAGACTGAAAAATAATCTATTTTAACAAAATTTCTCTGTTTTTTCAAAACAAAATCTTTTCATCATGACTTTCCCCAGAATATTTTGAAGGTGTTAAGCACAAACAAATAAAATTGGTCCAGACATACCAAGAATCAGGATCCATCTTAAAAGCATTACCATGAAGACTGACAAGGCAAAGAGAAGAAGAAACAGGCTGAACTAGCCTATTTGTTGGGAGGAGATTGTAATATGTAGGAATAATGCACATTTGTGCAGTGGTTGCACAGGCAGTTGATGGCAAACCTGGAGTGTGAGCGCAGTCCCTGAAGCCTCAGTGCATCCTGCTCCAGCCTCACCCACGGAGCCGCAGCCGGGCAGCTGCAGCCCTGCTGTGTCAATCACTGCAGTCACACCAACCAAGGGCTGCCTTCCCACAGGCTGTGTGTAGGGACAGAGGTATGTGACACCCAGAGCTTCCCTGGGGAAAAAGGCTAAAGTCAGTCTGAAATGTGTGCTGGAAGCAGAACTTCTGCTTGGGGCTTTTATCTAAAATTAACTTTCTTTTTTTGGTGCCAAGTTGATGTGTATATTATAAGTGGTAAATACTTGTTTGAGGTACTCTGCTGTCTTTTGAGGGTAATCTATAAAAGACAAGAAGCCTTTCAGATCTGAAAGAACAAACAGGCAAGTCTAACCTAGCCAGATCATCTGAAAGTTGGTAGGCAGTGGAGCTGCCTTGCAAATCCCATCCCACAGATCTGTGGGTGAAGCCTGGGTGCGTTGCAGTCGGAAATTGCAATTTTGCAGTGGTGGAACACACGGTTTTGCTGTCCTACACAGTTAACAGGAGCACATTTCCCTATTAGCACGCAGGAGTAACAAGTGCAGAGTCCCAAGTTCCAGGTGATGGTAGCTGTGGTGTGATCACTGGGTTTGTGTACAGCTTGTCTCTGCACAGTCTTTTAGGACACTTCTTAACATAACATGACCTTTTCTTCCTTTCTTTATCCATAGCAGGCATTTTCCTGCTTCTGACTAGAGCTTTATAGAAAAGTTTCATTTCCTCATGGAAGGTCTTGCTACTTAATGGAAAGGTGTTCCTAAGTCCAGGATCCTGGGAAGCGTAACCATTAACCTTGCCATACAATTACAGACATAGCAGAGCGCTCATGGAAGTGACAAGTACACCAGGGTGGTGTTTGTGCTCTCCAACCTAATAGTTAGAGTAAACAAAACTTTACAGTAATTAAAGGGGCCTTTATGGTGTGAAGTGACTACGTCATTTTGGGGGCATTGATTTGGCTTATCTTAGGATCTTCCTGAGATGGTGAATACCCCTTTTTAGTATGTGTTGTAAAGAGAAAATCCACTCCATTCTAACTTGTTTCATGGCTTGATTCAGTGTAACTCTTGTTACATTGGCACTTTTATTACAAGAATTCTAAAATATGCTTTAGGTTAAGGGGATATTAAGACCTTATTCTGTTTTTAAAACGTTTACATATATTACAAGCTGCATTTGAACTCTGGAGCATAATCATCTCTGGAAAGGAATTAAGCTTTTCCAGTAGTCCCTGAGTACAGGGCCAGGTTTTGACTGCCCTGTGCCTCACCAGCCATGACAGCAGTGCAGTGAGCACTACAAAACTGTCAGCACCCTAAACACATGGAAGCAAAACCAGCCATACTCTTTAATAAGAAGGAGAAAAGAAAACCCCTGAAAAGTGAGTGTCCATCCAAACTCAGTGTAGTTATGCTAAATAAATGTAGTTAGGTGACAAATAAATGCCTCTAATTCTATTTAGATTTGCAGGAAATATGAGGCAACTGGCCCTATCTTAAGAAAAAATGCATAATGTTGTGGACTTTGAGATTTGTTTCCATTCATTAATTCTGATTTCTTTAAACAGAGTCACCCAATGGGGATTACATTGGGGATTTCATTTTTCTGTACAGGAACATTTAAAATCAGGAAAGAATTGGCTGCCCTTTTTGACAGACATTGAAGAAGGTCATAGTTTTCCTTTTTATAACTGGCACTGAAAGTGCAAGGTGAGTGAAACTTAGCAATTCTTATCACTTCTATTGTGCCACAGTATTAAATAACTGTTAAAAAGGAGCAACAAGTGCAGCATTCACAAGTAGCTAAGAGGGAATTAGAAATTTGTCAAACTCCTGTCAAGAAATGTAGTTCACGTCAGGAGCAACCAGTTTATTAATTTTGCTGGAGTCGACAGACTTTTCTCCAGAGTGTTCTCCCCTTTCCTGAAATAAGTTTAGTGATTTAAACTCAACTCTCCAGGGATCTCGGCTCTGAAGGAGTCTGAAATGTTGAAGTGCTACTTGTGCTATATTCAAGTCTCAAATTTTGCATGAGCTTCTAGCACAAATCCTTCTCTCTCCCTGTTTTCCCCTCATTCATTGCAGCTGTTGAAGACGACATAATAGAATCTTGCTTCTTTTCCTCAGGAGAGCAAAGCAATGAGAAGTTGAGACTCGACCTCAGTATATTTTGATATTAAAAAAAAGAAGAAGTTACTGTGATAGGAGACAGCCTCGGAAGAATACTGACAGGCAAATGTACAAGCACTTTGCAGCTGAAATATTCAGTTGGGATTGATAAAATAATGTATGAGGGATCAATTTTTGTATATCAAAAATATTTCCTTATAAATACTTTGCAGAAAAGCAGAGCAAAGAAAATATGTTCCTTATTAAAAATATTGATGACCTTTCAATTAAAATAATCCAGTTATAGTAGGAACCTGATACCCAAAGCTGGCTTCATTTGATGCACAATGGGCCAGTTTTATCCAAGATGTTAAATAGATGAAAGTCATTGTGGTGAACCAAGGAACTCAGCCAGCCTAATGCACTTTGTGATTTTGAAAGGGGTTGCTGGGAGGAATAACCACCGTATGAGACAGCTGTCATTTTAAATCCTGTAGAAATCTACAGAACAACACTGAATCCTCTGTAGTCAGTGTGGGATTATCTATTTTACACTACAGGATGATTTGAAGAACATTCAGTAAACATTTATTTTCTGTGTATTCGTTGTGAGATTTCAGTGCCTAAGTGATACTGTGACCTCAGCACACTGTTACAGGAGCTGCTCCTAGAACAGAGGCCCAAATTTAATTTTAAAATATATGTGGGTTGCAGTATGAGATGCACATTAAAATTCTGGTCCTCAGACACGTTATATTGCTTATTTTGTGGTATCTCAGTCATCTAGATGAAGTCATGAACTGATTGTGAAAGATGCAGTGAGAAAATTCTTGCTTGGGGAGTTTTTGAATTAAGATTGCTATAAGCCAGGCAGCCCAGTTTATAAATACGTGACTTGGAGTTACGTAACTACTTAGCTTCTGTTTCTTTGTCTGTAAACTGCAGATAGAGTTTGGGTTTTGAGCATATATAAGCCCTAACTTGATGGGAAGTACTGCAAAAAAGCCAACCCAGTAACACCAAGGAAAACACAGACAACACATGGTAGAGTTGCCTGCTTTTTAGTGTAGAATGAATCTTAGCCGAATCCCAAGACACTGAGTTTCATTGTTGGGGGTTTTTGTGTGTTTGTAGTCTTTTTGACTGAATTCCCGAGCTGTTTGCAGTCATTACATCTCTACCTACAGTCAGTCACAAGAGTGACTTAGTAAAGTGCATTTGGCTGGGTTGATTGTCAGTAAGAGAAGGAATTGACAAGAAAAAGAAGTGCTGGTAGCTTGCAAGCACTCACCTTGTATGATATTCCTGCTTGTTCTCAAAAGTTAACCTGGACTTTATTGTGGCTATATTTGGATCGGAGATGTCCCAGAGCGACTTGGATGTCAGAGCAAATGGGGTTGATAAATCACTTGATGGTGTCCTTCCCCCGTGCTGTTTCCTCCAGCTCAGCAGAGGAGCCCTCTCAGTGTTGTATCGGGGGGATTGTGCTGGTCAAAATGCCATCTCTCAGGTAAAACACACAGCGAGTTCCAATCACTGTGTAACTTCCCTGCATCCTTTTTCATCCCAATTTAAAAGCTGGCCAGCCTCTCTCCACTGCCATCAGCGTTGTACATTTGAAATGCCCATGGATCTGTTTGTCATTAGAATGATCATCATCACTGAGCTGACCAAGCAGCATTTGTAGTAGAACAGCAGGAGCTGCTAAAAGTTATGGCATGGCGTACAGAAAAAAACTTAGTGGCAAGGTGCTGTTCTCATTGGTGTTAGCAATTTTGCGATACAAATGATGATATTTGTCTATTGTCTTCACTTTATGTGGCAGTTAAAACTCTGTGAAGCTGAAAATTTGGTTTCACGTGGGTTAAGAACATCCTTAATGTATAATACTGTGTTTCCATGAGGACTTCCATTTGCCAGAAACTGCCTGCCATGTACAATCACCACTGGCTTCAAGAGGCAGGAACAAGTAGCATTTTTGTTTGGCTACACTAAAGAATTGCTCTGCTTTGAATGCAGTAATAAATTGTAGGCAATTCTCTCTTTTTACTTAGGAGTGTACAAATTTAATGTCTCACAGAGGGGTGTTAGAAGAATTGTTATCTATGGGTTTTAATTAGGCATATTTTGCTTATTTTTAAGAACTCATTTGGAACACCTTTTTTTTCATGGTTATTCCTGAGAACCAAGCAGTTAAGACTGATGTTTGAACTGGTAATGAGTTTTTGAATTTTTGAACTGACAGCAGTCTTGATGATCTCTTTATTTAAAGAGAAGAAAACCTATTTGACTAAGATCAAGAGGAGGGAGAACACTTGGATATAACTCACCAGCAGGTCACCTTGCACCCTATCTACTGTCCGACTGTTTTCTCTGCCAGCATTGGCAGAGTTTTATGATCATATCCTACTTATGGACAACTCATGAACAGGTTTTTTTCTGGTCAACCATTTCATTGGTTGTCTGTGAAGGGTCAGTGAGAGCATAGACGATAAATGGATTTATTAAAAATAACAGATTTTATTGGAAGATATGATAGGGTAGAATAATAAGAAAAATAATCTACAATTTTATCTTGAAGTGTGTTCTAAATAGAAACCCATTATTTTCCCTTGTGTGATGTAAGAATATCCATCAGATAATTTTAAATCATAATGCAATGTGTTGAGCTTTGCAATGTTCTTAAATAATGAATTCCTATTGCACAAATTGTAAGTAAAGGACTGCAGCCGTTTGATTTTGCTACATTTTGGTTTTGTTTGCATAGTTAAAGAGCTTTGGCAGCCTGTGTGAAGATGTTCACATCGCAGTTCTAGGTACCCGAAGGCACAGAATTGGGGCACTGAGGCTTCCTTTAT
Organism: Ifrita kowaldi; assembly: GCA_013398055.1. NCBI lineage: Eukaryota > Metazoa > Chordata > Aves > Passeriformes > Cinclosomatidae > Ifrita > Ifrita kowaldi. The sequence goes on from VZRS01003569.1 coordinate 751,944, forward strand.
CTCCCATCTAGAGGGACTGCCTCGAGGTGAGGCTTGGTGTAATCAGGACTGCTGCAGCCTTGTGGTTGTTATCTCAGCTGGTATCTCAGGTCCTGGGCCTCTCTCTGAATTTCAGTTCTGCTTGAAGGACAGTTTGATTTCCATGCACGGTTGGCCCGAGGTAACGTACAGGAAGAATGTCCCCACCCTCCATTTTATTTGTAGTTTGACACTTTTCTGGATTTTATGGAAATACCCTGAACTCTTGGAGGCCAGGCTCGTGCTTTTAAATGTGAGCTTTCAGTAGTCTTGAACAAAGCAGCCTGAAAGGCTTTGATAAGAGCAATGTTTAAGTGAAATGTTGCTTTGAAATGACTTGAAAAGTGTCCTTGGATGAGGTGTCCGATATGGGAGGTCTGGGAGAGCAGACAAGTAAGAAGTAATTTTATGCTTCAAAATGGAGGAGAAAAGTGCCATCCCTGCCTGTAGAGGGGTGTGCACTGTGGGGACTCCAGCACACTCATGTACGTGTGCATGGGCCAAACCTGCTGCTGCTCGACTCCTCCTAACACCTGCAAGCAGGGAGTGTGCAGAAATGGTGCTGCTTGTGTCATGGTCACACCTGCTGGGATGTTTTCATTGTCCAAGCTCACACTAAGATAGAACTGCAGTCAGTGAATCGAGTGGCCAGCTGTGAGGACTGGCTTGGAGGGACACGGCTCAGGGATAAAACTGGCAGTGGGAGGCCATGGGTGGACTCGGTGGTCCTGGAGCTCTTTTCCAACCTAAATGATTCAATGATTCTCCCCTCAGGAGACTGGACACATTGCAGAGCTTCTTGCCCATATATCTAATGCAAGTTAAACAAACTGTTCCTAATCAATGTGCAGATAGGACAGAGCCTCCAGCTGAAGGGGACTCTGTTCTTTGAATGTCATGGGGAGGACAATGTGTGGTGCCTGCAGTGGTGTCTGCCATGCTCCTGCCAAGGCTCTCCCATCATTGATAAACTGTGAAACAGGGACCTGCAGCAAGGCTCAAGCAAAGATACAATACGAAGTCTGTGAGAGATTCTAGGAAACGATGGGGTTCCTTACACCCTGTTTGTCCATCCCAAGGACTGGAGGTGCTTGCTTGGATTCCTGCAACTTTGTGTGCATTGGCCTGGATTCTGTCCATGTAACTGCTCTGCTCTGCTCTGCAAGGCTCGTTTGAAATCCTTGTGATTTGCTTGGTCAGCTGTGTAACAAGTGGTCATTAAAACAAAGCTGTTTGTGGTCTTCCCATAAAGATTCCTGCAGAAAACAGTCTTCCATACAGTTCTGAGCTATCTTTGACTTTCAATGTGTGGAATACAGTATAAATGTGGGATGGATATTTCATCTACTCTCTAGCGACATTTGTCACATAAGAACATTATGGTTATTTAATGCAGATTCTTTATTATTTTTTCCCAATGTAGACAAACAAAAATATGTTAAGGCTCAGAGGGACTGTCAGTGAGGTTGTGCAAGAAGGAAGAAATTATTAAAGTTCATCATCTTTACAATTAGGAGCAGTTTTGGCATCAGAAAATCAGTCTGGAGTCCATTAGGAATTTTTTATTTGGGAAAAGTCTAGAAAGAGCAGGGAATTTTTTTAACTGGCAGTTGTACAGGTGACAGGTATCTCAGGACAGTGGTGATTTCTCTCTTGTGAATACTCTACAACTTTGAAAGAAGTCATTTGTATTCACATTTTCACAGATACTGCTCTCACTTTAAAGGTAGGGAAGGCTGTCAGCTGCTGAAAAATGAAGTCATAAAATGCCTAGATGATACGGAAAGTCACTCTCAGAAGAAGGAAGCCAGTCTGAGTTGGAAGGGCTAAAAAAGTCATCTACCTCAGTAAAATAATGTCAAAACATTTTTTAAAAATCCTTGGGTGTTTTAATCTTGGGTTTATTTCAAATACTCTGTTTCCATATCTGAGTAAAAAGCAAAAAAAATTGTGTTCTGGAAAATTTCCTGTAGCTAATGCTGTTATAACCATATGATTTAAGCAGTAATACTAAACCAACCCCTTAAAAATATAGCTGTGAATAATTTGTTGATAGAACTTAGGTACAAGGAACAGCTGTGAATCTTAGGGTAGAAAGGCTGGGGGTTTTTTCAGTACTGAAGCAGTTACGTCAACCTTGATTCCTATGACTTTGTTATATACCTGTGGACTTGAGAATGTGATTAATCTAAACTTGCTGAAAAAAACAAAAAGCCTTGTTTTACATCATAAGGTCTTTCCTTTTCAATAAAAGATGCGAAAAAGTCTGGGAAAATCTGGAATGTTACATTAAAAAATTGTGTCATCATATTTTAAGTTGCTGCTTTTTTTAAAAAGAGACGTTTGACCTTTGGGTTTTTTTGGAGGGTGGGTGTCATAATTATGGAAAGCTTCCTTGTTTGTACATGCCTCATGGCTGTTGTCCTTTATCCATGCTACCCTGGGAGGTAATTTTAATTTTTTTCTTGAGTGAACTATAAGCATTAGTGTCTAGTTTTGAAACAAAATAGTGAAATTACTTGGAGTACTTTCAGTGGTGTGTGCTGATCATCATTAACAGCTCTTCTGTCCTAGGCAAGGACACTGCTTCGCTACATGATTTTCTGTGGTTAAATTCACTTAAGTGTGCTTGCAGTACTTGTATGTGTGTTATTCCACCTTGGTCAGTGTAAACAATAGCCCCCAAGGACGACAAAATCCCTTCAAGCCTGAGATCCATACAGACTTTAATAGAAACCACTAAGAATGTTCCTGAGAGAATGAGCTCCTTTCTGAATTCACCCCAATCTATTATTCTGCCTTGGTCCGTTCTCTGCAAGTGCCCGGCTGTTACATAGAATCTCCTGCTGTAATTGCCAGCTTTGTGTGGTGACAGTCAAGGAGAAGTGGAGTGACAGGATGAAACACAGTGGGATCCAAGCTTTTAAAATTTTTTCTTCCTGATTTTACACAATATGTCAGGCAGGAGGCTTGGAGTTTAAAATTTTAAGGTTTGGGGTTTTTTTCTCCAGGATTTCCAATCCATCCTAAAATGCCTGACTTCCAGAACATGCTAGGGACATAATGCTGGCTTGAGGGGAGGGTAGGAGAAAGGAAAAAGAGAAAAGAAAAAAACATGTATTGATACACACACCCACATGAGCAAAGCATCTCATACACAGAGCATCTACAGAGATGTGCTGTCATCAGAGCAGTGTCAATCACCTGATTTGGGCACGAAAAGCAGGGCAGAGGGAAACACTGCGGTGCATAACGGAAGTCCTGGAGGTTAGTTGTGAGCTCTGCTGGTGATGCCTGTGTTTATCCATGCAAACTTCTGAGGGGGAGTTTTCTTGGAGGTTTAAGAAAATTGCACTCAAGAATATTCTTCTTTGGTATTTTGCAGAGTAATGTATTCTGCCAGACAGGGGCCTTTTTACTTATCTTTCTGTACATCAAAGTGTGTTTTCCCCTTGAAATATGGGAAGTTGACAACTGTACAACAGCAGCAGGGATCTGGGTTCACTAAGTAAGCAGTGTTTCATTATGCTGCTTTATTTGGATGGGCAACTGTGAGAAATAGCTTATGATGTATAAAATATCTGAGTCTCTTTTTGTACTTGAAGACATTGTTATCTCTATTTGAAGTTGGCTAGTGAAGGTCAGTCAGGCTAACTGCTTGCAAAAGAATATCCTGTCTCTGTTGGTAGATACTCTTTTCAAAGTTCATTGCATCCAGCAAGCTATTTTTGTAAATACCACCCATCATGGCAAATTACAGAGTGTTAGTGGGAGGGGGAAAGGGAATGGTGTAGAAGTTCTTTTCATTTAAAAAAAAATTGATTATTGTTGCAAAGAGCATTGCATAGCTATGATGAAAAGTCTAAGAAGTTCATTTGTTTAAGATTTGGTGTTGATCAGGAATGTCAAATTGCACTGCAGAAGTGATACATTGTATGATAACTGTAATACTGAAACTTTCACTCACTGATAACCATGGCAGTGATATACTGTGGTATTTTCATGACATTTCGTTTACTTTACTTTGAAGTCTAGTTGGTTAAGTCAGGAAGTCTTTCTGTATTAGCAACACTGAAGTTACTGTGTTGTTTCTTCCTCTCTTTACGTTTTTTCTATTTGTTGTTCAGTGAGAATGGAAGGCTGGCAGTGCAGGAGAGTGCTAACAGTGGCAAGCAGTCACTTATTTCTCCAGTCTATCCCATTTTGAAATGAAACCCATTTAAAAATGGGATTTTATATTAAGTAACATTTTTAAAGTAATCAGTAAGTTCTCTGTGCTCTACTTATTAAAAATAAATCTTTGTCTTTCAGTGCCGTGTTGGCTTTAGGTTTTATTACATGATGTCTACTCAAATCTACATAAACTGATGGTCCTGTGCCAGAAATATTTACAAACAAGAGCAATACTTGGTCATCATGCCTGATCTGGTGAAGAAAATTACTGATGTGTGTTGGACTTGCAGAATTAGTTTCTCAAGAGATCCTGTTGATTTTAAGAGAACTGATGCTGTTGCCTGCACTGGAGAGGCATTCACATGGAGATGCAAGTGGGATATAGCGCTGGCCTAGAGAGAGACAGAGATCTTGGAACTCCTCCTTTTTACATTAAGTGGTTTTCTGACTGATTTTTTTTTTCCACAATACACTCATTTCGAGGTTATTATTATCTACCTTGAATATTCTGAATAGCAGTCATTGGCTTCCTGCATTGCAACTAAACCTGATCACAGTGTTGCATCTTCAATGTTTGTATTTAAAGCAGTAGTTATAATATATCTAATTTAAGTAACTTTTTGGATATGCTGGTACACTTTTTGCTCAGTTTTTCTAGTCCCTTAGAGTTACCTATGTGAAAGGGAAGGTTACTTAAAAATTCATAACTTATTTTATGTCTGTGAAGATTACTGATTAATTTAAAGCTAATCCTGTTGAACTCACTGGCAGCATTTATCCTTGTTCCGCCAGATTGCAGCTACTTTAAAACCACAGCTCAAAGCAAAATACTTTGCTTTCAATGCAACCACCAGTGGAATGATGAAGAAGATGCAAAAATACCTACCTCTAAGCTGTTGCTTTAAAAGGTTATCTAAAAATATCTGCATAACCAGCTAAAAGGTCTTACCAGATGATAATCAGTAATTATTATGGAAACATCTGATTTGGAAAAACCCACGACACATCTCACTTTTAAAAAAAAATAGTAAATTAGTTAGAAAAATCTAAGCACCAATATTTCCATCAGTGTTTCATGTATCAGGGGAAGTGGGCCCTCAGTCAGCGAATACAGCTAAGTCTGTTTTGTGCTGTGGCAAATCCCATTGTGAAGAGGCTGTGAGTAATCAGAAGTGACAGCATAAGCACTTTCTGTTCAAAGTGTTTTTACAGAAAGCATTATTTTCTGAGAAAAGTACACATATGGCTCCCATAATGCTGAAAGAGCACTGCTGTATCCATTTATTAGCACTACTGTTGGGAGAGGAAGTTTTGCAAATGGTGTTCATATATAAGACCTTTTCCTCTGCATTTCTATTCCATCAAACATCCTTAAAACAGTAGGAATTGGCCAGATAGGCAAGGGCAGGGCAAAAGTGTCTGCCAAGGGGACGTTAGGACAGTTGTGAAGATGAGGATGCTGTCAGGAGCTGTACCTGCTGTTCAGGGATCACTCAAGAGTCAAACAGCAGCAAAAATGCTTTTCCTTGGTGGAAGAGCCAATGGGCCAAGAGCAGCTGTAATCTCCAATTCAAAGGGTGAGGCAAGCCCTTGGAAAAACCCAGAGAGAGGGGTTTGCACTCATACCAAAAACTGCATTAATATCATCAATGCATTTTGGTGTAGGTGCTTTAGATCTCTCTGCTCCTTCTCCCTCTGGCCCTCTTCTTGCCCTAAGCCATTGTTCCTGTAACGGTGCTCAGCTCCTTGTCACGCCCTCCTGCCCTGTGTTGTCACCTGCTCTGAGCCAGCCAGTAATGGTTAGGCTGGAATGTAAATCCGAGAAGTTTTGCTCTTACAAATTATGAATTTAAAGGATGAATTTGCCCCTCGTAGTAGCTACTTATTTCTAAAGGGGTTTTTTTTGTTATGCTTGGGGTTTTTTTGTTTTTATTGATTACCTTGGCTCTACAGTTGGTGGCTGTAACAGTAATTCCTTGCATGAGGAATGTGCACATTTGGCCAGGGCCTTTCAATTTAAGTTAATACACGTGCATAATCAAGTTCCAGTATTCTGATTTCTGTAAATTGCTTACCGGTGTCACATTTACAAAACTGCCCAAACTTCTCAGAACTTCACTTCCCAAAGCCTGAAGCCTCTTAGCTTTTCTTTTCAGGGAAAACAAAGGTCCCAGTGCTTGCACTTGTAGAGCTTGGTAGTTCAAATACAAAATGCCAATAGCAACATAAATGCAATTTTAAAAAAAGTCCTCCTGACAGTTATGTCAAACTTGATAGCTGAATATTTGGGATTGGCACTAGGGTTTTACGTATCTATCAAAAACATGAATAATTTGAAACCGTTGGCTTTGGAAGTTAGCTCTATATTTGCAAATAAGGTGTCTACAGTTTTCTGAGTTATTGTAATTTACTGCCTCCCTGAGATGTTCCACAACCAAGAAGCCTGAAATAAAAGTCTATATTTTTTCCCTAGTAATTTGTTTTGGAAGAAGTGGTTGAAGGAATTGGAGGGTAGCAAAGGAATTTCAGGTCTCTCTGTCTTTCATGACTATTAAGCCAGACAATCCCAATTCCAAAATTTCATTACAGGCCTCAATCACAAATGAAATGTTTCAGGTACTTGTACTGCTTCCAGTAACCTCTTTCTCATCGTCTCATAAAATTACCCCCGAGGAGACTGAAGCTTAAATACTGATGGGTCTGAGTACGTCACCAGTTATCTACTAAAGTGGAGACAATATTGTTTGTATTCAAGCGTGAATTCCAATGACATTTAACAGAGTTAATTTTATCTTTATTTACTATTATGAATTTTGCCTCATTCTGTTCACTCTGTTGCTTTCTTTAAAATGCCTCTCAAATTTCACTGGCACTGGACCATCGTTGGTGATTGCTGCCACATGCCTGTCTAGCATGAAAACATCTTTTTTACTTCAGAAAGTGTATCTTCAGCAGCTTGGAGATATTTGCATCTGGCTTGGAATTATGGCAAGCAATAGTCATACTGAGAGAGCTGTTCGTTTGGTTTTAATGAGCATAAGCTTCAGCTTGCCATCAAGGAACTGCTTCAACTTAATAACACAGCAAACGACTTGAGCTGCTCAAATCTGTTCTGTCTGGGTGGTTTGATGGGCGCTGGTTAATAGTGTGGGAAAATTTTTAGCCATGGAAAATAAAGGGGGCTTCCACAGCAGCGCTGGTATCTTCTTTTTGTATCAGCTCCAGTTGTAAACCAGCAGTGGAGATTTGCATTCCAGCAGCAAAGCTGAAGCAATGCATGTTGAAACATTTACTGGGGAGGTACAGGGAGAGAATATACCATTGAAGTCTTCGCACAGAGGGGAGATCCTTCCACCTTTAACGTACAAATCATGGCAATTTTCGTTCCTCTTTTAGAATGGCTGCTGTGTGTCTGATAAAATAGATTAATGATGAAATATATGTCAAAAGAATTTACTCAGTGGTTGCTTTGCTAACGCTGGTGTCGTTTCTTCCCTACAGGTATTTCTGTAACAAAGAAGACTCATACATGTAAGTAATATCTTTTGATTTGGCCTTCTCTCACAAATGGAATTTCTGTTAGGCTGTGCTGTGGTTCTCAGACTAATTGGTGTTGGTCTGGCCTGAGAAAGCTCCATTTAAAAAATTCTGGTATTTTTTCTGCCTTAGGGGTTTCGGTCCTCGCCCAAAGCGTCGTTAGATGTACAATGTGTGTGTGTATGTGGTACTCACATATCTGTTAAGTCAGAGGGCAGAAAAAGAAAGTTGTGAGGACGGGCAGAATTCCTTACTCTACCTTACAGCTGCCTGATAATTAACATATCTAGAAAATACAGGTGAGGGGAATGGTTGGGTTTATGTCTGTTACATATGCAGTATGATTCAAATCAAAATAATTTAATTGTACATCTTCTGTCCCTTCTTATACATTAATCTATAAGATAAATCATTCTCTGCTTGTGCTGAAGGAACCCGATGAAAAAGAGGAGGTTGTTGTTTTGCTCTCAACCACATAAGTAAACAGCCCCTATAAATGGCAACCTTGGATGTGGCTCTGGATGTGTGCATTTGCTTATGTATACATTTATTCCAAATCCTCTTCAAAGACATCATTTCTGGGGATCAACTCTTATCTACCCTGCAGGGAGCTAGAAGCACAATTCCAAGAAAATATTGCAATTTTTAGCTGAAGGAGATCTGTTGAGATACTTCAGATACTGTGGAGGTTTGGAAATCTGGTAGTGCAAGAATTGTACTTGCGCAGGATCTGAAACAGGAGTAGGCTAAAGCCAAGGCTATTACTCTCATGAAAGCCCTCTAACAAAACAGGTGGTAGGCTGTTGAAAATTTATAAGTATATATGCATTTTATGCATTTCAAGTGTGTTCGCTGCAGCTTCTAGTGTCTTACATGGCTTTCATTCTTATTTCATTCCTGGTTTTGTAATACTCATGGAGTGAAAAATCTGACTTGAGATGATGAATTCTCACTGTGTAGAGTTAAAAAGCAGATTTAAGAATTTCAAATGAGGAGCTGATTTGTGTGAGTTTTGAAACAAATTTTAAGTGTCTCAGACTTTTAGAGCATGATGGTCCTCTTCTGCTTAGGTGGGCTTGCTGCTTAATGCATTGTGAGGGCTAGACCCTCTTTGGCTGAGTGATTGTTTTATTGAACTTAATGAGAGCTACAGGCAAGCAGCTGAGGGCAGGGTTTGACCCTGGTATTTTTGGTGAGCTCGTGCTGACTGGGATTGACAGCACAGGAGACTGAAGTGCTCCATGTATCCACAGGCCAGGCAGTGTCCAGCTTCCTCACACAGCCTTGCCCATGGGCTCAGCCCTGGTGTGGGGCCACCCCCCTCTCTAGAGGTGCCGAGTAGTTGGGTGTTTGTGCCAGCTCGGGCCTTGTGTAGAGATGAACGGTGGTTTGTAACATCCCCCTGGGAATCGGCCAAAACCGCCCTGGTTTGTGTACAGCAGTGCCCTGACCTGACCTACAGAGCCGTGGCTCTAGCTCCAGTATTGGGAATTTTGCAGGGAAGATTAAGTAGTAATCACAGACCTAAAGAGCACAGGAAACAGGCTCCTCAGCCACGCCAGACTGGCGCAGCGTTGTCACCGTGTGTCTCAGCTGAAGCTGTTTCAGGCCTGTGATGAAAAAAAGATGTGTTCCTCGACTGTGAGAGATGATTAGTACTGCTCACCATACAAGGCCTTTCATCTAGTTCAAACAGAAATTAGGGTCCCAGTGTCTTTCATGTTGAGAACTCTGTGCTTTTCTAAGAGAACTGTCAAAGAGTAGTTCCCCGATTTGTTAATCAGTTGTCATGCAATTGCTGAAGCATGAACAGAAAAGTTCCCTGAATAATGGGAAGATAAGCTTGCCCATTAAGACGGGATTAAAATAGAAGGAGCAATATGCTGTAATTGGCATGATGAAAATGTCAGCTACATTTGCTAGCAAATATGTATGAGGTTTCATTCAGTTTTGGTTGAAGTTCTTTTAGAATTCATTTCTGTTATGACAAATTCTCATACAGCAGGAATGGATGTAAATTGTGCATCTTTGGCATTTAAGCATCATGCAAAATAAGCTTTTTTTTCCCCTTGTTGCCTAGAATTAGGGGTTTTTATTGAATAGAAAAGGTAGCCAACAAAATTCAGTTTTGGAATGAGTTAGAAAAACATCATTTAATATAAACACCTAAATACAAGAATTACAAAGTCTGAGTTATTAACAACTACGAATGACAGAGTTTGTGTACCAAGATATGATCTAGAATTTGCCTATCACTTTGTATCAGTATAAATAATTTATCCAAATGAAGTTACATAGAGTAAGATTTCTGCAAAGAAATTTCAAAAAACATTCTTGCAAACCCTTTGTGTAGTGTATTTGCATTGCCTGCACTGATTTTTAGAAATACAGACGAAATTTACAATGTGTGGCATATAAGGGTGTTGACTGACTGTGAACTACCACTTATTTCTAATGACCTTTTGATTTAATTAGGGAGAAAGAAATGGAGTGGAGAAAATGAGTGGAGAAGAGTAAAGAAATTAGTGGAGAAAAAAAATTTTTAACATAATGCCAGAAAGTTTGATACATGATGCATTTCAAACATCAGATTAATCCTTTTCAGACTTCACCCTAACAGCTGTTTTAATTGTACAGGTTCTGAAGTTGGTGGTGGTCTGTCTCCAGTACTTAATTGTTCCAAGGTTTATTGTTTGAGGGTTTGGGTACATTTTATTCTCTTCTTGGCATTAGTCTGTGACAAAAGTGTCCTGTGAGCTGAAACTGAACTCCTGTGCTGATGGCAGGTGCTCAGGTAGTTCTGAATGTAACGGTAGCTTAATATTTGTACACATGCAATATAGTAGTGCTGAAGAAATGCAGGTCTTTCATAATGTAACTATCTAAATCCAAGTATTCTACTTCATTGGTGCTTCTCCACATTGTCTCTTTATCACAGGTTAAATGTTGCACAACCTGACACTTTTAAACAGGGAGTGCAATAGTCTTCCAAGCAGCAGTAGGGGAATAAATGTTATCCACCCCAAAATGCCCTTCTTTGCTCAGTTCAAGTTTAAGGTTAAACAGGCTTTTGAAGAAAAAATTCATGTCTTCTGTCTGTCTGTAGAATTATTCTTGTAAGCTCCCATGGCTATTTGTCAGGTTAACCAGCACTTTAGGTAAGCTGTAGTCTGTCAGATGGTAGAGAAGTCCTGTCTCATCTTCCACACCAAGTGGGACTTCTGGTCTTTCAGTTCTTTTTTGACTCGAGGAACATGGCTGACATTTAGATTCTTTTCTGATCATTTGATTGGCACTAATATTTGTAAAACAACCCTCGTCCTGCCATGTCTCATGCTCTGAATAGAAAAGTATTCCAAGTGAATTGTAACTTTGCACAACTTCACCCTTCTTGCAAATTCAGAGGGGTATCGTTGTATCAGTGATGATAAAAATCTGAAATTTTGGGAAGCAGAAGGCTGCAAAGGACCTGACATTTAATACTGACTGACTTGGCTTTAGGCTGTTCTGAAGTGTGTAGTATTTCGTTTCCAGCATCTTAAATCTAGATCTTGCCACACTTCATGTAATTAGTTTTGTGACCTCTACCAGACCACTTGTGACTCAGAACTGTCACGCAAATCAATCACCTTATTTTGCTTCAGATCCCTTTTTTATCTTGGGCACTGACTTTCTTAAATGAATTTGAACTTGACTGCCTGTCCAAGTAAGGGGTGGTTTCCTACAGATGCACCCAGAAGGCGAATACTGTACTGAATCCAGGATGTAATGGAACCTTCTTTCTCTCACTGTTTGAGTTGTGAAGAGCCACAGTCAGAAGCTTTGAAGGAGTTTGATTGCATAGCTGGAGTTCATAGCTGCACTGATGTCCAGATACATTCAGTCATTTGCTTACCTGGCATTTGTAAGATAGTAAAAAATGCATAGATTTTACAAGCCTTCCTCACAATTTTCTGTCCAGAGCTCCTACCATCCTTTGGAGTGTTGTTCCGCAGCAGAAAAGAACCAGGGGCCCTGGCTCTGAATGACACACACTCGTCAGAGCAGAGGTGGGGACCTGCAGGGGTGCTCTTACCTGGCCTAGATTAACCAGGTTCTGCTTTGAACTAGGTGCTGCTTACTGGCTTCAACTTTCTAGTGGTAGTGCACCAACAGTTCACTGTCACCACAGTGTGGATTGTGGCCTTTCTGAGCTGAGGCCAGAAGTGACAGCTGCTTCATGCATTTAGACTAAATTATTACCATTTGGAGAGAAAGAGCATGTTTCATTTTGTGATTTATCAAGATACTTAAATTAATTTCTCTTAAACAATTATGTCAGTAGGCATCTCTGTATGAATTCCTTAATTTTGGGTGAACTGTTCCTTACTTAAACTGAAATTACCCTTTCAGTTAATTTATGGCACATAAGAAATGTTTCCAAAGCTAGGTGCTGATTTTAATGACATGAGCTCCTGCTGGAAAATTAAGTGGAAACTGTGTGCTTTTAATTTTTAACACTAAATAAAATCATTTGCATGAAGAACTGGCAACTTTGTTGGCAAAGGGTAGAAGTAAACTCATCCCTTCTGCTATCTGAGATCCCAGCCCCTTTCCTCACTCCTACATCAAGCTCTGGGATTGTTCCTACACTCATCTGGCCGTAGGTGTTGGTCTCAAGGTGTATCTTGACTCAGTGTTCTTTGATAAGTACCCAGGAACTCTGGACTAGGGGGGCAATTCATGTTTCGAGTTTACACTGCAGATGGGAGGCCTTGACTGTGCCATGGGGAGGTCGACTTGACTGCCCTCTGTGTGGGACAAGAGCTGGGAAGTTGGAGTGACAGTTCAGGTGTCTCCACAGCTGCCCATAGTCCTGACAAGCCCCTGAGCCTTTGCCTGGACCTTGGAGTGCTGTCCCTGCATTGCTGCTGCAGCACAACGAGCCAAAAGCAGGCAATGTCTTGTTCGTGAGTCAAAGGTGTGCTCTTAACACTGTCCCGGGCAGAGATCCATTCCTGCATCACAGCCTTCCTGTCTTTGACTCCAAGCAGTTGCTAAAAAGAGCACATTGCTTGTTGAACGTGAAGAGGCAGATTTGGGGCAGAAGACAGCTCTTGAGCTTCTCAGATGTCCAAATATCCTGGAACTGTTGTTCACCAAAGTTCTCCAAGCATATATTAATCTTTGCAGCTTAACAGAACCCAAGATCCAGATTTCTTTTCTGCTCTGATTTTACTTTCCATACTGTATTTACTGCCACTGATGGAGATTTCTCAACGTTTGCTAGTAATTTTGTATAATTGCATTAAAAGGAAAACCACTGTGATTTTTTTTTTTACTGATCTGATTTATAATTACTTGTCTACTATGCATCGTACCGTCAACTTCACCTCATGTGTTTCATGTGCAGACTAAAGTAAGTAAACGATACTTTTCCCTCACAAAACAGAAGCCTTCAGAAAACTGATGGTTAACAGGATCTGCTGTTAGCACCAAGACCTAAAGAGAACAGGTGAAAACTAAACCCTGTCCCCTGAGGCCAATAAAATAGCTGTTTGGTCCCCTGTGTGTAACCTCCTAATAACTTTACTGGGCAGCCTTAAGATCCCTTGGGGGCTTCTCTGCAAGAGCATTCCCTCTCTTTGTTCAGATTGCTTATTAAAAATGATTTTATAATGAAGTTGCCTCAAATAGCTGCTACTTTCCTGCTTGTCCTTGAAGCACTGTTTGCCCTGGTGAAGAATCTTAAGACAGCTATCTAGGGCTGTTCTCTTGTTCAAAACTTTTACTGAACTACTGCTACACTTTTTTCTTTTTCTCTTTTTTTTTCTTTTTTTTTTTTTAACTTCCCTGCTGTGAGCCAAAGGAAGCCTCTTCATCAGCAGCTCAGCACTGTACCTTTAATTCCCCTTTGAGGCCATCCCTGTGGGAAGTTTGGTTTGGTTGCCACTCAAAACACTGTGTCGGTGACTTGTTTGTTGCCTGAGAGAGAATGAACGTTGCCTTGTTTTTGTGTGGCCAAATTATTGAGTACGGGGGCAAAGATGAAGGCATTGTCAAACAATGAGGAGAGGTGGGAATATTTTTAAAGTCAGAAAGTGTTTCTGGCTTGCTTGGAAGAAAGAGTACACAGAATGGCAATGTGTGTGTATATGGGACTTCCGTGACATGGCTCTAGATGAAATTCATGAATGCTCTGGTTCTTCCTGGCAGTTTTGCACCAGTGAAACATTTCCTCTGTAAGAGTTCCAACATTTGTGAGAGAGACCAGCCCTTTGCCCATGTGGAAACAGCCATGGGTAAAGTATCAAAAGAACTTTTATTAATGTATGTTTTGTGTCCTCCCAGAATAACTGGTTAGAGCTGAGACAAACCTGGTGCCTCAAATCTTCTCTTAGCTGCCCAAAAGCTTGGCATGTGCCTGGCCCCCAATGCTTTGGCACAGTTGGAAGGAACATTTCATTTTCTCTAAGGTTGATAGAACAGGCAATTAAATGCGCTGCCCTGGAAGTCCCATGGGGAACTCTGTCTAATAGCTGCACTTGAAGATAATATCAGGTCTCTTCTCTGGTTCTGTTCTGAGTATATGGAGCAGCTTCTATCTATATGGGGTTTTTGGCTGTAACCATTGATTATGGGCTTACTTTACTGTGAGTTTTCTGGTAAATACCCTCAGCTTGGGGTTTCTGTGCCTTTATAATGAAGTAGCATGCAAACCAGAGCAAGGGAAAAACTGCAAATGAGTTGAAAACTAATTTTGACGAGTGAAGACTGATAAGTATTTGCAAAATGTTAATCATCCAGTATGAAAATTTATGCATCTGTGTACATTGGATTGTAGTTCAGATACTTCTAAATTGCAAATCAGTATATTCCAGTTGTGCTCACGCTTCATTTCTTTTTCCTATAGAAGCAGACAAAATGGACAGAGACATTCTCTTTGATGTTTAAAAAACTGTTTGAAGGCCCATGTTTTAAGGAAGTGTTAGGAGAGCATTAAGGGGTTTCTGACATTAGAGATCTAAATTCTGTTAGTGTGGTTGATGGATATTGAGAGATTGTGGACGTGACTCAAAAATAAATGTAAACTGTTTGTGTATGCAGGCAGTAAATACACTGGGAATATCTGTAGTGTTCTATTGTACCTAAGCCTTGCTTTATAATTTCATAGAAGTTGCTCTTGCATGTTTTGTACCCTTCTTTTTTCTATCTATTAATTCCTAAGGCTGCTCATCTGATGTAGGAAATAGTGAATGAAGTCAGGAGCACCTCCTGGGGTGTGATGCACTTCAACAGGGAAAGCGTAGGACTGCTCTGAATCCCATTGCAGCAGCTTTAGCAAGTCCCATTGGCTGAAATGTGCTTTCATCAGCCCTCTTAGCACTGCCTATTTTTTTGTTGTTTTTAAAATCTCCTGTCTTTAGAACACTTGCAGCTGTTACATGAAGTTACTGTTTGCAGCTTGATAAGAACAGCTGTCTGCAGTTTTGGTGTGTTCATTGGTTGTAGAAGAGAACTCTGTTATGGGCTGAATCTAAGCTTAAAAATATCTGATGTTCTCCACATTCTAAGACTTTAGTCCAACTCTGAGAGCAGTAGGAGTTGTTCTTTGCAAAGTCATTAGGTAAATTTTTTTCTCAGTTTTTGAGTGCCTTGGGCACCAGAAAACTGACAGAAGAGACTTCTCCAAATCTACTTTTGTATTCTACATATTTTTCAATGCAAACAATGTGAAAGCAAATAGGAAGTGTTACTGCTCAAGACTTTCTTCTTTAATATACGGGTTACATATTTTGGCTCTGAATAGTCTGAGTCTAGCCAGCTCTAACTATGCTTAGAGGGAAGTACTTCTGGTTACATCCTTTGCAATAGCTTCCTAAGAAATAATTGTACTTTCTAGACAAGACTTGTGCAAGACTCATTTGGTTTGATTCGAACAGTTCCTTGAGGTCACCTCAATCTTTGTAGAGAGGTGAGTGTAATAGATTGCCACCAAATGCAGCAAAGTGTTGGGATTAAAATAGGGTTAAAATTAGGATTAAAACATGATCTTCATACCATTTGTTCAAAGGTCAGAAGTCCAAGTGGATGGGTTTTTTCTATGGATGTGTCACTGCTACCTTTTTTCACACTTTGAGAAGAATCTGTGGAGCTTTCTGCTTACATTCATTTCACTTCACGACATTGTTTATTACACAATGCTACATTTTTTTGTAGTAAGGCTGAATTCTAATGATTCTAAAGCAAGCTCAGGCATAGGGACTTGGTATCTGAACCAAAAAAAGCACATTTTATTATCTGAATTTTGAAACCGGGGACTGATTCCATCATTCCTAATAGACTCATTTATTTGACAATGCATTGCTAGACTTGTGCACTTGCCATCCTGACACAACTATTGAACCTGAAAAGGGTTCTTTAATGTATGTTGATGGCTAAGCTTATTAGGACTGTGAAAATATTGGAAGTTTTGCAGCCTTTCTCTAAGCACATCAACCTGGAGTTATTTAAATGTTGACCCCAGCTGGGAGCACAGTCTGATGCAGACAGCAGCTAAGACAGCTCCTTATGGCAGATCAGGTAATCACTCCAACTCATAATGAGGAGCTTGTTCTTAATGTTATGACCGAATGATGATAATATTTGTAAAGCTCCTAATTTAAATACAGTTTTGCTGGTCAGGTTTTTCTCCCTCTAAGTCTCCTCAAGTGATGAGGTATAAAGGACAAAAAGTTTCAAAGGGCAGTGTGGGTCAGTCTAAAGAACTAAAACTTGCAGCTGAAAAGAAGGAACAGAGACAGATTAACCCAAAATGAAATAGAATCCTTAGGGAATTTGGGATACAGACTCCTTAAAATTCAACATTTTTTCTTTTGTTTTCAGAACATTTGAATAGTTTTGAGCTGTACTGACAAATGCAATGTCTTTGTGTATATTGCTTAACTGGGGGGAGTGGAAGAGCAAGGAGGGAGAACTGTGCAGACGGTATTTCAGAAATCTTGCCAGATATGAGTTACAGTTAGAAGTACAGGTGATTTTTGAGGTTTACATGGATCAAAATGTAGTGACAGATACTGTGGTTCAAGTTTGGGTTCTTAAATGTCACCTGCTTTTGTAATTTGCACAAGGAATGGGATGATGGTCATCTACTTACCCAGACTATGCCCACACACAAATTCCTTATGCAAAATTCTTCATTAAACCGAAAGACTCAGGAAAAATGGTGCCTGGTGTTAGTTTAGTATAGAGGAATAGTTAAATTTTCTGTTGTGTCTTAGTAGTTGTGTTCCAGTTGAAAACATGAGAAAAAAATACAGCTCATTCACAGTAACACAAAATGACACAATTTTTCTGGAATGCCAAAATTATTTTGAATTAACTGTATGTGCCCTATAAAAGGATAGTTTTATAAAATAAAACTATATTCACACATATAAAATATGTGTGATTTGGCATATACTGATGTGCTGATCGGTGCACATTGAAAAGAGCATCACAGTATTAAAAGAACCTTTTTTCTAAGTATGTTTTATGCAGGGGAGGAGAGAGAGAGTGTGTGTTAATAACAGAATTACATCCTCCAGTGTAATTACACCTTTGAATTCAGTGTAAATATCCGTTGCTACTTGATCTCTTACTTTGATAAGACACTGTAGTAGAACCTTGATTTGGTCTTGAACCCCACTGCAGTCACCTTGCCTTAAATTACTTTATTCTCTGGGTTTGGATTCACAATTCACTTGATCAAAGGAATAGATCTCACCTAAACAGAAGTTACTGTTTTAAGGGATTGCAGCTGGGACTTTGGGAAGTTTCCTGTCTTAACCTTACTGCCATTAATGGTGAGATTCTTGAATTGAACTTGAACGGAACCTTCAATGAGTTACTGTAAAAAACATAAGCAGGGAATTAAATAGGAGCCCTTGACCAAGAGGATGATGACTTAGCTGGAAAAACTAAGACTTGTGAGACATTTTTGTTATCTGGCTTAGCTTCCCCTGTGCGGATGAGAGGTTTTTGTTTAAAGTGAACACAAGCTATCAGTTGTGAGGTGCAGCACTGTCACTTGGTATACAACAGACTAGGCACACCCTCAAAGCAAAGCAATTTCCTCGCTCTTTTTTTTTTTCTTCTTTTTTTGAGGTGTTTACCACCAACTTCAAAAGCCAGTTCACAAGAGTGGTGGTGTTCTTGCAGTTTTCTGGAAATTCAAATAAGCCTTTATTTAATCTCTGTGCAACAGAGGTAGGGAAACCTCTGGTTTCAGAAAGCCACTACATGACCAAAGGCATTTAGTGATTTCCTCTTAGATAGAGCCATCAGTTGATAACCATCCTTCCCACCAATGTTTGTCTGAAGAGCTGTTTCGTTATCTTTGTTACTGTTACCTAACTGATATGGGGGTGTGATTCTTGCTGGCTGTAAAGGCAACTTCTACAGATAAGGCAAGTTTCCTGTTTAAAGTCTTCACATTTCTTTTGCTTTGACCCTTTTTTCCTTTTCCCTGCCTATATTGGTGGCTTAGTCCAGAGTTATGGTCCTTGAAGTAAAAGTGGAAGTAAAGGGGTCATTCAAAAAGATGATTTTACATGCTGTTTGAGGACATAAGGGTACTAAGGGCTGGCTGAAAATAATTTTTCTGTTAAACAGAGCTTTAGATGTTTCAAAAAATATTTTACTGAAATAGTCTCAGTTTTTTCCTGCAGTTTTCAGAAGGGAGGTAAGAAAACCCCTTGTTAACTCAGAGCAGGGTGTGTCGTCCTTCACGTGGGATGGTGGTGGCATGACTTTAAGATCTGGCCTAGAAACGAGGCAGTTCAGGTACTTCAACCTTAAATTTCCACGTCCTGTCAACAGGACTTCACCACCTCACTGTCAGCTGTTTTGAGAGTACATTTTAGCACGAAATCCTGTCTTTAGAAGCAGGAACATTTTGTCTTTGAGAAGCTAGCTATGTTGACACCAAAAAATCCCTGTTCTAACAGGGAACCTTAAAAGAGAGAGACAGAGAACCTTAACTTGAGAACAAATAATTTGGGAAGTTACTATTGTTCTTTGTGAAACTAATCCCAGTTAACAAAAGAAATTCACTTTACTCTGGGTTCATTTGCTGCTTTTCACTGGTATTGGAGGGGAGGTTGTATGACAGCACTGAAGGTAGGAACCCAGCACCTGCTTTATAAATAAACTGCTTTCCTCACTCCGGATTAAGTGAGATTGGACTTGGGGTCCAGCCTGGTAAGTGGTGGTGTGTTCTGGTAAGTGCACACTGGGAAGGTTTACATGTAACTGCTTTTTTTGTTGTCTGCAGATCCTGCAATCACAAAGCTGAGCATTTCAGTGTGATGGATCTTGTACTGTATGTTCTGCATAAGCAGGACTCTCTGCATCTCTGTTGTGGGCAAAGGCCATCCAGTCAATCGTCTTTGTTCTGCTGTGTCAGAATTGGCTTGCGTAGTCCAAATGACTACACGGCACTGGCACAGGAGTCTCCATGATGCTTCTCTCCAAATCAGACTTGATAGTGCTCGTTTTGTTAATTTTGTCTATTCAGGAGTTATAAATTGAATGAGAAAGTGCAAGTTTGACATGGATCCCTCCAGCTGGTGGGATTTGGGCCACTGTTGAGGACTGTAGTATCCCTTACAAAAGTTTGTAATATTCCCTTCCCTTTCCTGTCCCTTTGCTAATCCCCACACAAAATCTTTGTCCTAGACACTTGTTATTAAAAATGCTTCTATTTCTAAATAGATAAATTACCAAAGTGTAAATATCATTTGCCCAAAGAAAAGAAATAATTTGGGAAGCCAGTTCTAAGTGACATACCTCCAAAAAATTCTCTTTATTAGGTTAGTTCATTGCTGGGTAATAAATCCAGAAAAGAGCTTTTAATTGACTCTTTAAGTAGTTTTGGCTCAAGTTAGTGTTGTCTGCTTTTAACTTCTATTTTTTCCATTTTTTTCACATTGTTGTGATCACTACACACAGTTAAATGGAGAGGCTCTTTGGGTTTTGTGTTTCAGGCACATTTTCTCCCAGATAGTTCTGAGGTCATATTTCTATTATGATTGTTATTATTAGAGCTTTAAAGAGAAGAAAAAGGAAAGGGGGAGAAAACACAAAGAGGAAAGGAGGTAGTGACCATTTACCTAAAAGGTGTGTGCCCATCCAATGCATTTGCACCTCTTAGGAAGAGAAACAGAAGCTTCAGCTGACGTAGGGCGTCAAACTGCGTAGGAAGGAAAGCCCGCAGGAGCTGAGTGATGGCAGATTTCCTATTTGATCCATTAAATCTCTGAAACTTGTGTTTGCTTCCAGTGAGATAGTAACACATCACACCTCTACTTCCATGCATCAAGGTAAGCATGCCCAGATTATAAAATTACAGCATAAGTTTCAGCCTCTTTCAAAAGAGCACTTCTAGGATATTCTAGGAATCTGCATGCAACAGCAGCTACCAACTGAAATCAGACACTGAGTATGCTCTGAACATATCATATTCATGAAAACAACCTTCTTCTTTTTACAAGAAGCCTTCACTTCTTTAATTGTTGCCCTCCTCATTTTCCTCACAAAACTTCTCCCCTCAAAGACATGATCAAAGACAGGTGCAGTGACATTAAAAAATGGGGAAGTTGTGTAGCTTTTGGAATCAGTAGAAAAGTTGCCCTTGGTTTTCGAGCCAGAAGAGCCACTTCAGAGCCACTTTGTTCATCGTCAAGTGCTGTAGCTTTTCCTTTATTCCCACAGTGGTACAGCATACTATATTTAGTTGTTTTTCACTCTATTATACAAGTATTAACTTTGATAAGGAAAGAAACTAGGATCTTATCAGACTATTTGCCAATAAAGGTGGGGTAATAGAGTTCTCCCAAACTGCCCTCTCTGTGTGTAAGTTCTCTTTACTTTGTGTTATCAAATGCAGCAGTCTTGGTGCTTTAAAATGAATTTCAAAAAAATATCTTTATTCCTCATTTTAAAAGAAGTAAGAATAATTCCATGAGCTGTTCTATTTAACACTTCATTGGTTATTTAATATAAATGCGAATCATAAGCTACTTGACTTCTAGTGCATTTTTGTCAGATTTTTTTTAAATTTTATTTTTGGTGCTTAGTGCTGAGAAAACTATTCTTCATTTCATTTCTAACCATGTGTTTTCATGGAAACAAACCATCTAGAACACATTGTATTTCTATGAAAACACAAGCTTATTAAATGTCAAACAGTTTATGTTTTCCTGGCAGTCATCTTGAAATTGGCACATTCACTGTGTCAGTGTTCTATGATGTAAGTTTAAAACTGTCACATTGTCAATGTTCAGACATTAAAAGGTCTGAAGTCTCACACGTGGGGGAGGAGGAATTAGGTTCTTGTCAATGAGCAGGTGGTGATGATTTAGGCACGTTTGTTTGAGGTTTGTATTAAGTTAATAGAAACTCTCTAGTCTGAGTATCCTCAAATATTTAAGCTGATAAAGAGGTGGCGTCAATGTTGAAGTCAGAGTCATTTGTGCTTACTAAGGGCTGACTATAAATATCAGGGTTGCTGGTGGAGCTTGAAGTGTCTTTGCACATTTAACTTTATCACTCAGCTCATGCATTGCAGAAATTGCTTTCAAAAACAAGGAGGCTGGGAGGAGCTGCACTCATGGCTGTACATACCCTGTGCCTCTGGAGCCGGTGGATCCTAAGGGCTGAGTGCAAGGGCTTGGGCACTGCTTACCCATTCTGGAATTATAACTGTGGGTCCCATTGTAACAGGCTGAAAAATGCCTTTGGAAGCCGAGTGGCTCCTGGAAGAGAGAGGAGCCTCCTGGGTGAGTTTCTGGCCCAGTCCTGTGTCAGTGAGGAAGGGTGTATTGGATGAGCCATGGCTGAGCAGGAAGCGATCCTTGTGTTCACTCACATCCCAGTCTGTCACTGCTCTGCTGGCAGGTGAGGTGGGCATCAGGCTGTTAAATAAAAGAAGAAGGAAGTATTCGATGCATCTGGAACAAAACACACAGGTCATAGTAAAGAGAATTTTATCTTCATTAAGATAAGAAATACTTGTACAAGCCGGTCCCTTTTAGCTCTGCAGCCCCTGTCATCCTTACACTTCAAACAATACCCACAGCACTATCGCCCCGCTAGGCTTGACATTTCCAGTATTTGTGGATTAACAGACAGTAAAAGTAATTTTGCATTTATCATGCTGTGCTATATTTTATAGAATAAACTGATGTTGATTTTATGGTTGAATTCAATATGACTCTACTCAGAAATAGCTCACATGCAAAAATCTTCAGGATTAATTTATGAGTTTAGTTGCATATATTATCCTATCACATTATGCAAATAATTAGGAAGAAAATAGCTATTTAGCTTATTTATTATCTCTGTAGGGAAAATGTACACATTTTACATGCATGTTTCAACTATATTTCATCATCTTGTGATTGTGAAAAGCCTTTAATATATTTCTTTACTATGAATTTTAAATTTCACAGTGGAATTAGCTAAATGGTTTGTTTTGCACTCTAATGGATGGGATTTAAATCCAATTTTTCACATCATGCAGGAAACATCTTCCAATATTCTTCTGACTCTGTTCCATGGTTGTCTGTTCTGTGCACCAAAACCAAAGACAATTCCTCATTGTTGGAAATTGACTTTAAAGTAGTAAAGATGCTCCAAGTTCCTTACTCAGTTTGTCTAACAGCTGCTCACCTTTCAAACTGTCTCAGGGGTTATCTGTCCACATTTGCACCTGTGTGGAGTCTCACCGGGAGCTGTGAGAAGGCCCCGTTCTTGGTCAGCCCTTGGTGGCTGAGATCAGGGTGAGATTTGTGAGGTGCTGGTTCTTCCTCTCCCAGCTCAGACTGCAGAACCCGACTGTGCCGTGAGCATCGCTCACCTGCGACTCCCTCGGAGCTGTCCTTGCGTGTGTCCCCCAGCAGCTCTGCCTGTGGCTGATGACAGACACCCACCTGGTGACAAGCTCAATGACTCGTGAAATCCCGGCCCCGGGGCACGTGCTGGTTATTTATTGTTACACACAAACACAAAGCAGACAAGGAATTTATCACTTTGCAATTTCAGTGACTGAAAAGGGTGTTTGATTATCTGAAAGAGGCAGTGAATGTTTACAGAGATTCGCATAACAGCCATTTTTCATTTCGCCTTGCTGATGGACACAGTGGATGTGTGAGCCTGGCTATATTCTGCTGCAATTGCCAGTGGTTTTTTTGCAATGTTGGCCTATGTGTGTAAGCGTCATAGATCTTGTACCGTATATCAGAATATATCAGGTCTGTTGGTATGAAGCTGTCATTTAATTTTAAAGAAAGGATGAAACTTTTTGAATGGTGCTGAGCCATGATGTCATAAACTTTGTACTGCCTAGACTCTGTATTTGTACCGTGATTTTTTTCTCCATGTAGTAGCAGAATAATTTTCTGATTTTTCCCCAGAATAACTTTTCTCTCTGTTTTATCTCTTATGTTAGCAGTGTTACTAAAGGACATTATAAGTTCTTAGCCTTATCCACAAGCTGGAGGGAGATTTACTGGAGATGTGTCAATATCTGTTTTCATTAATGTTGCTACTCTGTGTGCAAACTTCTCTGTACATATTTACAACTTATTCGTATCTGAACTTGGTGTAGACTGAGTGTAAAGTCTCCAGAAGACTAAAGCCATGTCTGCTTTGCCAAGTCATGCAAATGAAAGGGAATGGATCTAACACTGCACAGTACTTGCCCCAGAGGATCTGACATCCACAGTTTGTGGTTGGTCTGTTTGTTGGCTTTGGAGTAGATCAGGTGTGGTGGCAGGTAGGCTCTTGCAGTGAATTCCGTATTCTGGGAGGGCATCTTCCAGTGCAGTTTCCTCAGAAAGGGACCCTGTTCACATGCTCTCGGGCCACTCTGATGCAAACCAAAGCACAGGGAAGTGATGGGGACAACTGCTGCAAAGCACCCTCCTGATCTGAATGGGAGTGCTCTGGGAGACACACACTCAAGAGATGCAAGGGCAATTTCTGCATGGGATGGAAAATTTCCTAGCCAAAGTGGTGTTTGCTGTACCAGCTCTGCTGAGCTACCTTTGGCAAGTCTCCTTTATGTTCTCTCGGAATGGTCCCCGTGGCTGCTGCCCATCTCAGTCACATTGTGGGAACAGGGGACTCCTCTGCTGCTCCAGAAGCCACCCGTGTACACAGATGCATTGTCAAGTGAAGAGCTTTGGGAAAGGATGAGGTGTTCATTCCTTTCACTGTGAAATGGCTGCTGAAGGTTAATCATATAGTTTTAGCAATGCCCCTGTTCAGAATTAGCTGGTGCTTGGAGAATGCTCTTTATATTGTTCTTCAGTTTGGAAAGGAAAGTCAGATTAGTCTTCTGGGTTTTTTATTTCTATTTCTGTGGGGTAGCATATCCAGTATAAGAACCTGAAATTCATTCCACTATTTAAGGAAGTGCTGGAATTCAATATCAGTAGTAGTAGTCATTATTATACAAATTACACATACAGAGAAAACATTTAGTAGGGTAGAAGGGAGAAAGGCTGTTTTGTGTCCCCTGCACATCATAAAAATGATCAGTGAAATGCAACTTTTAATGTTCCTTTCTATTCTTGTATGGATCCAGGCCCAAAAGCTACATTGCTCATTTTGGAATTTATTGCTTCCCATGCTCAAAGCAATGGAGATATACAGAGAAAAGAAGAAAACAAGGAGGTGCTCCACAAAGAATGGCTTTCCACACGGAACCCAATTCTTTTGCAGGTGCACACGTGCGACCTTTTTCTTGTCATTATCTATGCACACACAGCCTCTGATTCAGAAATTTTTTTGGCAGTGTAATGTACTGCGGTAAAGCTTTCGCTGCCTTGGCTTACTCACTCGAAATTAGCCCTAGTAAATACTAACTTGGTGTGATTTGTACAGTGCTGACAATGTGTTGCTTGGCTGAGTAACTTGTAAAAAAGACTGCAATAATTAGCTCCTACAAGTTCACATTTTCTTTCATATTTGAATATATGGATTGTCATTTGCTGCCAGGCTCTGCGTAAGTGTGTCAGTAGTTCCTCACATTGACTTTTTGGTCCCTTGAACTGCTCAGCAATCTCTGGTGCCTCCATCCATTTGCATGCCTATGGCGAGCTAAAAACACGTTTTCCTACCCATCCTTTTCTATAGTGTTACATAGGAATGGAGCTCCAGAATGTCCTCAGGTTCTGGGAGGATGTGTTTTCCTCTGAGTCACTGTTTCTGTTCTCCGTCAGCACTGGTTCATTCTCTAATGTCAGTCAACTTTGTTTCTTTGCCCCAAAAGCATCTAATAGTATTAGGGAGTATTTATTTATGTTTAGGTCATCATACCTTTGGTGTTTCTTTTGAAAGTCTAATCTAAACATTGCTGTCCTTTCTGGTCATTACTTTATTAGTTCTATTTGTTGGCAGTGAAAAGTTTGTCCTTTTCCTTTAGGTCTTCATTTTCAGTAGAAACAGGAAGCCCAAGCAGAGAATGCATCATCTTTTTTTTCTTCCCCTCAGAATTTCAATATATTATATTTATCTGTCTTTCATCTTTTTCCATGCTCTTTTGCAGACATACTGGTATTGATGTGAATGAGAGAAGTCATGGACAATGACTGTATTATGGCTCATGTGTTAATGTGGTTTTTTTTCTTTACATTTTCATTTTTAATGTTACATTTCTTTTTTGTTTCAGAAGAATACATTTTAAAGAATTTAAAAATTTAAAAAGCCCTCACACTGGAAATGTGAGGATTTGGCTGGGAAGGCACTAACAATGGTGGTTGGTGCAACTGAGAATTTTGTTTTTCAGTCTTTCACTTACACAAGCTGGTACTGAGAGACCTTTAATTTACATTGCCAGCATAGAGAGATAGCCACAAGAACTGCTCTGTAATATCCTTTTAAACAGTATTTTTCATCCACCTATAATGAAAGGTGTCTGTTTTATGTTGCTGCCTATTCATCATTCCTTGGACACCTGCTGCCTCAGTCAATTACTTCTTAAGTCTGAGTTAACCTTCTAATGTAATCCTGCTCTCCTTTCTTCCTTGCTTAAACCTATTATTCCATAAACCAAGCAGTCCAACATGAGTCCAGTCACCTGTGAGCACACGGTGTAGGATTTAACATCTATCACTTGTGCGTGCTGTTCCTTGGAGCAGTGGATTTTCACCACATCTTTATGAACAGAGGAGCAAAGTACCCAACTCATCTGAACTATTCATTATGTGCTCAGGGGTTTGCTTTATGTTTTCCCTTCCTGGCTTTGGACTGCACATTGTTCTCTAATTCATTCTGCAGTCAAGAATGGAACAATTAGCCACAAACTCTCCAGCTCTGGCAGATGATTAATCAAAAAAAAAAATTAACTTTGGCTGATAATGCCTCTCTGTGAATTATGAGCTGGCTGAAAGCCAGGGAATACTCCTATTGTCCCCTGTACAGAAGGCCCATCCTTCCAGACTCAAGTGCACCAGAAGTAGTAATATTTTTCATCTTGGAGAATTTTAACCATTACATTCTTGAGCTTTTTAACTCCTTAGGACAGTGTTTGTGAATCTCTCTTAGGCAGCTACCATGTAATCCTCAGGGAAGAAACCAAATCCTAATTCCTTTGTATTTCAGTATAATTTGGCAGGTGAAGGGGGAAGTGGTAAATGAAGTTTAAAGCATTTAGGTAAACAGCCACATTGCAAAATCTTATTGCTATAATTACAAAGGTTTTAATTAAAAATGTCAGCCACAAAAAAATACCTTTGTGGGCCTCTGCCAGTGATTGCAGATCAGTTTCCATCTGTACTTTGGTATTGACACATAGCCAAGTTCCTGTGAAGGGTATATTTACGTTACTTTTACTGTTAGTACTCTTTTTTGCAATGTTTTGCTGGGCCCCAGTCCTGTACCTTCCCCTGGTCCCCAGCTGGCAGGCTGACTAATGCTTGGGCAATGGGGTGGTTTTGGCTGTAGAGTATTAGTGATTCCAGAAGCACTTGAATGACATTAACAATTACCTGCTGCAAATGTATTTATTTCTGGGGAAAGGAATCTCGGCTTTGCTTCCTAAACACAGTCTCATTTGCTTACTAATAAGCATTATGAACCACTCCTCTGAGCTTGGATTTGTCAGCTCAGATCTCTGGAAGTCTTTCTGGATGACAGTGCGAATCTGTAGTTCTGCTTGGAAACAAGTGGCATTTCTACAGTGAGACTAGACAGAGTATTTTTTTCCCCTGAAAAACACTTTGATGAAACCCATGCTACATAAAACCTGTTTTTGCTCTGAGAAGGAGGATTAGTGTGTCTGCTTGTCATAATTACTTATCTGTGCTGGCATACGTATGGAATTGTTTTTCATCCATCAGCAAAAGGATTTCTAGAAAAGGGCTCCACTCCCAGTATAGGGGTGAAAAGCAGAGGCATTATAAAAGAGCAAGAGCCTGGGACTGCCTTGTGTACTTTTCAGCTTTTTACTGGATGATTGCTGATTCCACAATTGTACTTTTCAAATTCAATCTTTAAAAAAAAAAAAATTGCCATGATAGGCAAATGGAAAAATACTCAAGACAGAGAGTGAATCTCTGGGGCACTAATAATTAAAAGTTGTTGCCAGGATGTTACACAGTGCTCTGAAATTTTCATTAATATTTTATTTCATTCTTGATTAGCACATGGTGTTTGGCCCATTTCAGGACTGATTTGGTGGGCTTCCAATACAGGAGCCATAGCTTAGCTGAGTACTTACTGTGAAGAGGCTCATGTAGGATCCAATTAGTGTTTAAATTTACTTTCTTACTCATACTTCACATTAACAGTTCCAAGGATTAATTTATAGGACTCAATAGTGACTGCCAGGGAAAAAAAAAAGAAAAGTAGTCAAATTAAGTATAAATGAAAAGGTATTTTGCAGTAACTTGATGAGTCTTGGCATAAGCTTGGCTGCTCTTATTTGTAGCTAAGCTAAGCTAACTGATGATGAGCTTTTCCAAGTATGAAGGGAAAAAAAAGTTCAGGAATCAGTGTCTCAAGGGGGTCATATCTGCCGGTAAGGATCAGCCTGTCCTTTGGGAGTGTGTTGGTTGCACAAGTTGTGTGAAAAATGACAAATGTCAAATTTTGAGCAGAATCTGTCCATCTGTGTCATCATATCGAGGGTTGCCCTCATTACTGTCAGAGGCGAGCACTGCACAGTTTTTGGTCGCTCAGAATGTGAACAAGGCAGAGAAGCACTCTCATCCCTAGAAGGAGAACCAAGACACAGAACCTGAAGGGATGCAGATCCCTTCCCAGCTCCCAGCTGTGGTGTTGTGTGAATGTGCCCCACACCCTTTCGGCAGAATCAGCCCGATGAGCCCTGGTCAGCAATTCTGACTGCTTCGGGTATTTTCTGTTGCAGTTTCGGGGCAGGTTTTGGAGCTGCCTCGGGAGCTGCCCTCCCAGCAGAGGCAACGGGCTGTGTTCCTGCTGTGCTGCTGCCCTGAGGGCGAGCACGGATCCCTGGCCCCGGAGCAAACCCGCAGCTGCTGCTCAAGTGCCGTCTGTCCGAGGGGCACAGGAGCTTTTCCTCCTACACAGGCAAGTGGCAGCCCAAGAGAGCCCTCTCAGCTGCTGCTGGGAGCACTTTTCATCTTTCTTCAGACTCCTGGAACGGTGCTGCTTAGTGGTCCCAGTAACCCCAGTTTCAGCTGTGTGTTGCCCTGTCCTGTGAGAGTCCTTTATGCAGGGTATCCCTCCCCTCAGAGACAGCTTTCCAATTGTTTCACAGACCCACTGGGTCCTACTTGTTTCCCAAGTATGCTCCTTATTTTTCTTTATAGCTGCTGGCAACATCTGCAAATAGGGAAACTTTTGGCACTGTCAGCTAATTGAAATTTCTGTGGGACGAAGTAGCCCCTGCTGACACTTCAGTTTAACTGCTTTGCTTTCTATTAGCAACTTTTTGTTGTGTAGATATCCAGACTGTAAGAAATGTACTGCTTTTAGACAGAGTTTCAATTCAGACCGCTTTAGGAGGGAACAAGTAATGTTGATTGATGCTGCTTAACATTCTTTTTGCATTAATGCTTACAATTTCTAGTCAGAAAATGTTTTCTACTGTATTGCTCACACTTTGCAAATTTGTTTCTTTCCACCTTACTACAGAACTTAATCAGATACGTCACAAATGTGATCCTTTCCCTTCTGTCCATGCTCCTGTCACGAAACCCAGGCTTGTCCTTACTAATAGCTGCTTCATGAAACACAAAAAATGACTTTGGAAAGCCTCTCTTCCCTTCCTTGCTCAATAGAAAGCCTTTCACATTATTGTTTATATAGAAGAACACAGTCATATTTATTATTAAGAAAAATATTTTCCATGCAGAAGGCCAGGCCTTGCCACTGCCAAAAGAAGCACTCTGGTATTTAGGAAGGGGTCTTGAGAGAAGGTAAGACTATGGTTTTTGATGAAGGAAAAAATCAAGTATCTGAAACATTCACTGCTGCAAAGGAGAGCTTTGTGACATTGTCCAAGACTTTCTGGATTAAGATTGCCCTGGTAGGCTACAGTGGGCCATTGTAATTCACCACTGCAACTGGTGGCATTCTGTGATTACTAATGAGGAGACTACTTGAGGAACACTAAAATAAAGTATAACAGTAGCAGTATTTCCAGCTAGGAAAGTTTGTATTACAATAAGGAACAGCTAACACAGGTGACAACAGCAGCCACCTCACAACAGCACAAGCTGGGTATGTTCCTGAAGCCCTATGAACAATCCTTGAGTGGCCTTAGCTCTGCCCTTCAGTCTCTGGTAAACTCCGAGCTCCCACAGCTGTGCTGCTGCTTTAAATCACAATACCTGCAGCTGTGAGAACGTGTGCTAAAGTTTTAGTGAGACAGATGTGAAAACTGATTTACCACTGCTACCTGAATTGACCCTGGATAAAGAGCGCACAGAGTGGTCATACAAATCTAGGTGGAAAGGAGAAGTGACAGTACAGAGCCTCTGAAATCTGCGAGTGTCCCATCAAAATCCGCTTTGGTAGTGCAAAATTTTTAGACTAAAAATAAAATATATCTCTTTCTTTAAATCCAGGCTGTCTTTATGCACCACCAAGTGACAAAATAGGCCTGATTGTTTTTTAATTTCTATTTTTTTTTAAACCTCCAGCAGTCACCTTTAAGAATCTGACCCTTATTCTTTGTGCTAGGGAGATAATTACTCACTCTCAATTGCTATCCCTAGGACCAGTTAATGAATGCTACATAATAAACAGAAGTAGGGCAACTGGATGAGAACAATGCACAGGTGGGTAAGAAGACTTCATTTGGTGAGAAGATAATGAACATGAGAACTTGTGGTTTGTCTAAATACCACCCTTGCCTCCTCTTCAGATAGCTCCTGCATTGTTACTGCTCTTCCTCAGTCAGTCTTTCTACTTGTTAAGTGACAAGAGGAAGGTGCTTACAAAGGACAGAGAGGTTTCCTCAGCAGAGATTCAGGAAGAAGATGATCCTGTTTCGCTCACTCTCAGACCTATCCTAAATGTATTTACTTTCTTATGTGCTGTCCTGCACCTTCCCGAAAGAGGCTAATTCTGCAGGCAGAATAATCACTGCTTTGCAGTGCCTGGTTTTATTATCTCTCTGCAAGACTTGTCCCTTTCTTCCTTAACAAAACTGCGCCAAATCCAACTTTTGGAGGAGAAGACAGGATTGATTTTTGGTACATCGGTTTATGATGTTAGTGCTGAGAGAAAAAGCAACCGTCCTGGCCCTACCACTGCAGGTCTTGCCATCTGTACTGCACAGCTGCACTTTAGCCAAGGTTTACTGTGTGTCCCAGGAATAGGAATCTCTGCAATGGAGTTTAATGGCCCATACACACACACAGGAAGGTAACACTGCTGTCCAGCTGAAGAGGATCAATGTGTAATACAGATAAGTTATTTCCTGTGCCTGACAGCCTCTCCAGAAATGAGGTTTGAGTTGCAGTGCATCTGTGTTTTTAAGCCAGCACTAGCTCATGATGAGACTGGTGTTCTGTGAAGTCAGCAGCAGAGGTAAATGACTCGGTGACAGGGATATTGAAGATGAACACAGAGCCAGGCAATTCGTTCTTTCTGCTCTGTGTTTTGTTAACCTGACTGACATGCACAGAAAGGAAATGAGGTCTGAAGGTCTCTGACTTGTTAACCGAAGTATTAATTGCTTTGAAATTGCACCATTTAGTTTAGTAATGTGGTTTCTGATATTCCAAACACAACTAGACTTTCTACAATGTCCTGTTTGAACTGGAACCAAAATTAGTTGAGGTAGAATTTATAAGAGTGTGTCTTCCTGAGACTGTTTTTAAAATTTCACCTAAACCTGTCAAAGGCATGTTTAATACTCAAAATGGCAGAAACCATAGCCAGAACAGCTTCCAGCTAGATATGTGGTAGGAACATTATGCACACCATTTGCTAATACAGGCACGTACAGGCCAGCAATAGTTCCAGAATCTCTGCCAGAAAGCTAATGAGAGCATAGTTGGCCATAAACTTTCCTCTGACTTGGGCAAGGGCATATATAATTCCAGTTGCCTCATGTCCACTAGCTACAAAATGGAGGTAGCAAAGCAACAGTGCCAGAATAAATTGGGATTTCTTGAGGGTTTGCAGTGAGAGACTGAGACATGATAATTGAAGAAACCCGCCATGGGCTGTATTTGCATAGGTGTGTGTATGTTTTTCTTGAGAAAACAGGCTGGTTGTGTGTGCCAAGAGCTCACCACATGTGTGATGGGCTGATGAGGAAACACTTTTATGTTCCATTCAGAGCATGTTTGAAGGGGAAAAACTGAATGCAAGTGTTATCTCTTCTGTAATAGTCCGGGGAAATGTGTCACACCCACACCCTCAAAACAGTGAACCCGTCAAAGGCTGCACTCCAAAGTGCTCATGGCCCTGTTCACCCCAAACTAGACGCCTTTTTTTTTTGCATAGCATCCTTTGGAATAGGAGTTAACTTTTTCTTTCTAAGGATCTTGGAAAAGGATCTCTCTAAGGATGTCTCCTGGTGCTCTCCTGACTTATGGTCTCTCAGACCTTGTCCCATGGAGATAGGGAGCCAAATCAAGAGCTATTACTCAAGAACTCCCTGAATGGGGAAAACTTTATCTCCTGCTTTTGAACTGTAACCCCCCTTCCTTCCTATGCTCTCTGCTGATATATTTTAAGAGTAACTTTAGAACCTTTGTTTCATCTCCAACAAATCTCCACCAGCAGTCAGCATTGCCAGATTCAATGTTGCAGGGCATAGAAGTGCTTGGTGAAAATCCCAGTGCAGTCCGCAGTGATGATCAGCCATTAAAGGCCTCCGTACAGTAAGCCTGGTCTCCTGTGGAGTGTGTTATCCAGGCTTCTCCAACTCAGTGCGTCACAGCATCTTTGGCTGTTTTCTTCATGTTACAGCTGAAACCTTGCTGAGAAGTGAGCTAGAGGTGCTGTTTGTATTCCATGGATAAGCATGTTTGGAGCTTGCTTGAATATTCCTACATGATACTGGCATTTAGGGTCTGCATGGACTTAGCTGGTTGGAGGCTGTAAGCCTTGGATTTATAGGAATTGCTATTGTGTTCTTATCCTTCACTGGTGTTTGATTTATATCCACAAAAGTTGTTCCCAGAAGGAATGTAACTAGATTTTTCTCCCAGATTTTTAATTTAATTGGTGATTGTTTACATGGGAATCCTTGCCAAAGTGAGATGATTTGGCAGTCCTCTGGAATGTAAAGGTTAAGTATATTGATTTCATCTTTTCCCAAAGGAGCTGTTCTTTTTGCGCAAAGGCATCATTGGTTTTGTTCTTGTGTCTGAAACTTTGTTTACATGGGTTTAATTGAATTTTGTCTATATTGTACAGCAAGTGGGTGATGGCAGTTTCATATAGTTCTTTTTTCCTGGAATACAGATTTTTGGACTCTTGGTTTGTTAATAAATCCTGACATTCCCTGAGCAGTAAGTCTTCAGAGCTTTCAGTGCCATAAATACTGAAAATAAGGAAAAACTGTCCTGCCGTTATACACTCAGTCAATAGGAGTTATTTGTAGCGATGGCAGGATCTTATACCTTTGTCTTAATGTGATCAATACTGTCCTTAGCTTAAAAATAAGCATGTCTGAATTGTTAGCTTACAAACAATGTCTATAAACCATATTTATTTTAACGTTAGGCACAAGCTTCTGACAGTCTCAGCTTTTGAATTGTACAGTCCTGAAGCAAAGTGAATACAAAGCCAGAATTGCTAACTTTGTTTTCAGACATCACATATGTAATTTATTTCCCACTTATGCAAAGAGTTTGTTGGGTTTTGGATCTGTAATTTATGAGTAAGCTGTTTGTTACCACTCAGAAGCTGAACAGCAACTGGAACACCTTGGCTGGAGTGTTCTTTCATCTGCTGTAGCGTGGGTGGGCTGTGATCAAAGCAGCAGGTCTGGATGGATCACTGAGCTGCTGAATAGCCTGCTGAGGAGCTAAAAGTCACAGCTCCTTCTGAACCCTGTGCTGGCCCTGTCGGTGGGCTGGAGCAAAGTAAACCCCAAAGAGATGATTTGGTAATTGCAATTGAAACTGCTGCCGTGGATCCGTCCATTTCTTTTTCTGGTCACATCTTCTGTTGACATTGGCTTTCTACTTCCTTTAAATTCATCAACAGTTTTTCTCAGTGATCCTTTTTGTGGTCCAGATCCAGACAAAGTGATTCATTTTGTAGAGCAGAGGAATGCCAGCTGTATTCTAGATCTGCATAGTAATTTATCTCCCTTGGGTCCAATCTGCTGGTCTAAATTGGAAAGAAGATGATAATGAAGCAGTTGTCCATCCCTGGGCTTCTGATCGTATTCCTGCAGAATCAGATTCCAGTCTGATGGTTCAGAGACAAAGTCATTCCTACTGTAAAGTGTGATTTGCAAGGAGATAAATCAGGAGCGAATGTGATCCTTGTAAACTTAAATTAAAAATACCTCTACTTCCCACAGCAAAATGCTTCTTTCTGACATACCTCCCCAACACAGGGGCTCAGTGTTAACAAATGAGGCTTCTCTGTAGATACTTCTCATTCCTTCTTATTGTGTCAAAGTTGGCAATAGATTTCCTTATATTTTGATTTTTTTCTCCCTCATTCCTGCAGGACTCAGTCTTAACTCAATAATATATTTTGATCCATACAGATCTTTACGAAACTAATTTCAAATACTTGATGTTCCAAATACTTTTTGACTCTTAAGGGTATATTGCTGGATATACTGTCAGTAGTTAAAGCCAAGACCCGGCAGCTGCAGGAATTTATGCCCATTATGGAAAATCCAGCATGCTTGCTTTGGTATGGCAATACCAAAAGTCTGCTGGCATACCCGACTAAAGTACTTACAACCATATAAAGGGAATGCCTTTTAGGAATTGGATAAAAACACAGACATAATATTTTCCATCAATTAGATGTTGAGAAGTCCCAGACATACAATGCTGCAAGTGAAATCAGATGCCTTGGGAAACCTATTCCAAATGGAAATCTAATATGTGGGATCCTGACTCAGTCACCACTCCCTCCATTTTTTACCCTCCCAAAAATATATTTGGATACACTAGTAATGTAAATATAGTAACATTACACCCAGTAAATATGCAGAGATTGGATCATGCGAGCTGCACTAAATGCAGCCATAGACAAACCACAAACTTGCCTATAAGTATTTTAAAAACTTGCCAATAATGCACATTTGCTGAGTTTCCTATGTTACTGCAGATGTGCAGTGCTACTATTTGTGGAATCCTTTCAGCAAACTGTGTATTAGTTATAAATGGAAAATGAGGGAGTTTATGGTGAGCCTTCTGTCATCGTTGTTTGGCATATGGGGATTATAAATAGGACTGGGTAATCACTGATGTGCTATGCATTTGGCACTGTGGTCATTTCGGACCCAAAGAGAAGCCACAGGAGATAAATATATGAAGGTCCCTACCAGCTTTTTTTGTGTATTGAAATATATTTTCTGTTTCACTCCCTGCTTAAGCTGCAAGCTGAATGGAGTAATTTTTTTACGTAATTCTTTAACTGCTCCCACAGCATGACTCTTTTCAAAATAGTTTGCCCCGAAGTGTTTGGGGCAGTTCTCTGTTAGAGGAGTGAAACCAGCACGTCATTGTCAGTGCCACTTGCCAAAGGTGTTTGAGAGCCCTCGTGCAGGATAGCGAGGTGAAGGACTGAACACCCAAAGCTGTAGCGCTGTGCTGCAGCTTGTTTTGGATGTAATCTGAAATAAATGTTTCCGAGGGCACAATGAAGTCTTCTGCAAACCATTTGCAAGAGGAAGTGTTTTCTGATCTCCATGGAAGGCTTGCAGGCCTGGTCTGCAGGAACACCAGGAACAACACAGCACCCAGAAGGTACCATTTGCTTCCTCCCAGCCTAGTGAAGGTGGAAAAGAATTACTGATGTTACTGCTGGAGCCATTATTCTCTTTGGCAACTCCAAGTACAATGTTTTTGTTTTTCTTTCACATCTAATTAATGCAATTTGGAAGTAGTTCTGGATATTTTTTTAAACTTTTTAAACACAGTCTGTGATCTACTTTCATCCAGTTCTGCCTTTTCTTTGACTTTTTTCAATGATAACTGCTTTCTTCATTTGAATTTCATTTTCAGCTCTGTTGATTGATGTGCTTGATAGAATGGAATCCAGCTGTCTTCACTTGAGAGTATTGTGATGCAGGACAAACACTTTAGTCTGTGTCATCCATGTAAACAGTCTGTGGTTCTAAAGCTACCTAAATTCATCCGGAAAATGACAGTCCATGCTTGGTTTTTGCTACGCTTACAATGTGGACAGAAGATGGCTCTGGGTTTTTTGCCTAAATCATTGCAATAAGCTAGCAGGGTGATATGCCAGGCAATGAATGCTTTAATGAAGTATACATCAAGGTTGCCAAATAAACAGCTTTTGAGGCGTATGCCTATCATTGTTGTGGGAAATGTTTCTACTGGTATATTAGATAATAGGTGCAATTTGAAAAAGGAACATGTAGTCCTGTTCCTCTCCACTCCTTGTGCACCCTTTGGGTGTGAGCATATAATATTGAAATGTGTAGCTCAGCACATTTTCAGTTCACCTGGTTAAAAAGAAGCTGCAAAGCAGCATAGATTTTCTTTTGCTTTCCATCTAGATCTGATGTACAAACCCAGTAGATTGTTTTTCCTAAGTGGGCTTTTTTTTCCCTCCTCCTTCTTCATAAAATACATATTTTGACACTGTACTTATGGGTAGTGCACCTTGGTGACCTTGTAACTACTAAGCCTTTTGCGTGAAGCTGTTTTTGCAGATGCAGAGAATAAAGGAAATTACCACCTTCCAGGTGTGCACATGAAAGCACATTTCAGGTGTATAAACAGTGTGTTGTTACCTGAGGAGTAGAGTGCTTACTCAGTGAGAGCCCATTTATCCATGTTCTGATGGGTTTTATTAATTATTAAGTTTAATCTGTAACTTTTGGCTTCCCAGAGGTGAAAGGCTCTTGCTTTGTGACCGTTTCCTGAGCCTGCACCAGGTCTGTACCACTTCACAGCAGAGTTTCTACTTTGTGCCTCCGCTGGCCCGTCCAGCTATTCCTGGTGGAGCTGATTTCTTTTAGTCTCTGTAACGTTGTTTCCAGCACTTCTCTATAGGGAGGCATGAAAGCACATTTCAGGTGTATAAACAGTGTGTTGTTACCTGAGGAGTAGAGTGCTTACTCAGTGAGAGCCCATTTATCCATGTTCTGATGGGTTTTATTAATTATTAAGTTTAATCTGTAACTTTTGGCTTCCCAGAGGTGAAAGGCTCTTGCTTTGTGACCGTTTCCTGAGCCTGCACCAGGTCTGTACCACTTCACAGCAGAGTTTCTACTTTGTGCCTCCGCTGGCCCGTCCAGCTATTCCTGGTGGAGCTGATTTCTTTTAGTCTCTGTAACGTTGTTTCCAGCACTTCTCTATAGGGAGGTCAGCTAGGCAAATGACCAGGAGAGCTTACAATTGCCTGTGCTGAGTGAAAAAACCACTCTAAACGGCTCAGTCTTTTTAAAAACCCTCTATAATGAAATATTCTCAAGCCAGGGAAATGCATATAGAGGAGGAGTGCAACAGCTTGCTCTTTATCACTAAAAACTGCAAGCTTCAACTTTGCTTTTGTTGAACAGGGATTTTTTATCTTCCTATCCAATCACCCCCTACCACCAGGCTTTAAAATACTTTTTTCTCTGGTCAGAAAGCTGGTTCAGATGCCATACCTGTGGTTTCCCTCATATTCTGGATCTTTTCATAGAACTTGGTTTCCATAGTAAATGCTTTTCAAAAAACGTATGGTTCAATAAAAGTACTCTGTAGTTCTTCATTTTATAAAGGAGTGCTCTCATTAACTCACTGTTGAATAACTCTTACAACCTCAGATCTGTTTGAATTCTACTCCAAATGTTCCATTACAGGACATCTGACACCTCAAGAAACACATCATAAGCTCCACTGCTAAGTTTCTGATCTCGGGTCCTAATCCTCAAACTATTTTATCATACTTATATTTGAACAAAATATGCTGAGACAGCAAATGAGGATCCATATTTAGCCACACAGAAACCAGGAGAAAGGATTGGTTGGTATTTACTGTTCAAAAAATTAGTGCTTTCCAAGCTTCCTAGAGTGATGTAATGGGAAGCTTTTGTATTCTCTGTGTTGCCTCTTTTAATTTTGTTTTGTCAAGACACCACCATGTTTGTTATGAGAATTAGAGAGGGGAAGATGGTGCACCACAGTTATTCAGGGAGCCCTTTGTTCCTGTCTGTCAAACCTGAACACAAACCATTCCACTGAGAGCACAGCATTGGTTTCATAGATATGGAGGAAAACTCCCCTAACCCAGCAATTCCAGTTTGGAAACAGTAACTCAGCAAGAGACCTGAAGAAATCAGGCAGTCGGTGACAGTCCTGCCCGCGCCTTTCAGAACATCTTGAACATCACATTCCTGGAAACCCAGCTGCAAATGCAGCTCTCAGAGGGATGCAGCTGACCTGCACATGTAGGAATGCTGGGCACACAGTGTGGAATCACATCCTGCAGCACACATGTGCAGCTCTGCCTAATGCCAGTGGGGAAACCACAGCACAGCGCTCCCACTAATCCCCTTTGGCAAAACTCAGCATCGCCGTAAAGGAATAGCAATATTCGTGCTAATATTGAATTGGCCTAGTGATAAGGGAAAAAATAATAACCTGGAAGTAAACTAATATCCTTTTAAAAGGCAAGATACTGCCTTCAAATGTGACCTAGCTGTGTTTGGCTTGGGTTTTTATAGGAACACTGTGAGCACCAAGATACTGCAGTGTTCTGTATCCTAATCCTCGCTCTTGGAAACCCTCTGTACACCAGCCGTTCTTATCGTGCTGCCTTTGCCAGTCCTTGCCTATTGATTACTTTATCTTCATCAGTTGCAAGAATAATTAGACCTATTTCTAGTGAGCTTTTTCACCTCACTAAGCAGAGTCAGAACCATACAGGCATTCTGCTACTCATGCTACCAGTGTCTTTTAAGTTTGTTCTGAGGTCTTTGCTGGATTTTGGATCATATCAGTAATCTGTCACATCTCCAGCAACAAGCATACAAAATGTGGCAGAACATTATTTCACAATTTTGGATGATTGTATCCTACTCAGTATCATGGCACATGAAATAATTACCAACTAAGAAAATAGTATTGGTAGGACCAACTAATGCCAAGCTGGTGCTTCCTTAAGTTGTCCTTCTATTTTCATGAGAAAATAAAAATACAAAGCTCCTAAATGGCTGGGTGGGAAATAACTTGAATCAGCACTGCAAGTACTGAAAACAAGTATTTGAGCCTTTGAAGAGGGAGAAATATCTGTGAGCATATGTAATGATACAGTTGTGTGATTGTCAGTGCTCCCAAAGTATTGGTGATGCACCTCTAAAGTTATATCAGGTCTGAGGTTTTGGTATAGCACTATGAAAGACATTCTGACTTTCTCCTGACAAAGATAGCACCTTTTTCACTTAAGAAAAGGGCAGGCTTTTGCCTGTGGTTGCCATGCTAGCTGCAATCCCCATGTGAACCCCAGCTGCCTCCTCTTTCGTACAGACCACTGATCCTGCATGGATTTTGGGGGGCAGAAATGAGAGTTAGTTCTTGTGTCAGGGAAACTGATGGGGTTTTTTTGTTTTGTTTGTTTGTTTTTCTTTAGTAGGCTTTATATGTTTTTTCCTTTCAATTTCATCATATAAAAATTCAGTGTATTTTTTCCTTCTAAAGACTGTTAAACATTTTGCAGGCTTGATTTAAACATAATGATTGCCTGAATACATTTGTTTTCTTATTTGGTTGACAGAACCAATGAAGCATTTGTATTGCAATGCCTTGGCATGTTTTCAGTTTGGGATCACTAGACAGCTAAAGAGGAAGGGCTAAAGTCTGTGAAGGCGAAAATAATGCATTTATTTCCCCTTATGAAACTGCACATATTGCTCTTTGCAGCGTACCAGCCCTGCATGGAAAAGTCTAACATGGAGTAAATGCTTCTGTGTAGCTTTGAATGCTGTATGGCAAGACCAACAGTTATACAGATGAAGCAAAGAAAACACGACTGGGGAGAAAGAAGTGAAATGTCCAGGGCTTTGGAATGGTGTGTTTGCCCTGTCATGGGTCAATGCACATCTGAGAGCTTCCTGTGGGTTGGGAGGGTCCATGGGCCCCCGAACTTCAGAGGCTGCTCCCAGCTGATCCTGCCTTCTGAACAAAGTGGCTCGGAGCCCTGAGGAAAATGAGGCATGGAGTCCCCAGGAGTGGTTACTCCTCCCTTCTCTTAACATTCTCCTCAGAGATCTTTAGGAGTTTCTAGGGGCTAGTTCACTGCGTAATTTCTCTCCTTTTCGGAGGGGACTCCAATACCTTGACTGTGTAAGTGAGCAAAGATATCGAGGACCTGGAATTACCTCCATTTTCCCCTCCTTTTATTGCAGAAAAATTCCCAGTTCCAGAATCAAATACAGTTACTTTGACTGAACAGAGTGGCCCTGCCAGCAAGGTCTGGTGACCCTTGCTATTGGATCTACAGCATATTGTGGGATGTCGGCAGACCCACCACAGGCACCAGTATGTCCCCAGCTGTGAAGGCAGCTGCCTGCACTTGTTGCTTGTGTCTCTTCTGTCCTGGGCATTGCTGAGCTTTCCTGAGCACTCCTGTAGTACACTTGACTTGGAGTCGGAGCTTTCAGGTTCTGTCAGCACCAGCTCCCCTTTGCTACTTGTCCCTATTTCCCTTCAGTACTGAAAGGAAATGCAGCAGATGCATCACAGATACTGAAGAGAGTCAAGAAGCTGTCTCAGGGAATAGTGTATTTTCTCATTCCCTCAAAACTGGGGCTCAGGAAGAGTTGTCTAGTGTTTCATGTTGTTCAGAAACATACTTCAGGAAAATGTAATCCCTAAGTAATTCCTTCTATCAGAATATCCTTTGATTTTTACCATATGCTTCTTCTCTATGATTTTTCGAAATTATTAGGCAGAAGGTTGTGAAGAAAACTGAAGATGATTTCTGGGTAACAATAGCGTAAGTCCTCTCAATTTTTCATATTGAGGTAGTTTGCCATACCTTACCTATTTCACGTTGGTAGTTCTCCTCCTATCTGATACCCATTTCTGTTCATTTTGTATCGTATTAACTATCTTTAGCAGTGCTTCAGAAGCTTCTTCCCTCTGCATTTTGATGCAGATCTCATCAATATCTCTGAACTCGGTTCTTCTTCACCTCCTTTTGAAGTGTTCTTCTGTTAGAAGTAATCCAGCTTCAATTCATCTCTAATTTCTTAAAAAATGGTGCCATCCATTCATTGAGCACATTGCAGCCATTTAGTCACATGCACAGGGGCTCCTTTCCACGCCTCCTCTGGCTGTTCCTCAGCAGTGGGCAGGCTGGCACTTTGATCAGTGAACTGGAGAGGTGCTTCTGGCTGCTCTAATTACGGTGAATAAGAGAAACTGAATGTACCTTGATCTTGTACACCCTTTTTTAACTTCCACGTTTTATTGATATACTTCCTTCTTTGAGTAATTATTTTCTTGAGTTTTTTATTCTTTGGCAGGTATTTAATTTTCCACTGTTTCATACCTCAGCTCATACACTCCTCAGTTTCATTTGACAGCTCCTCACATGTTGCAGATACTGCAGAACACCTGGGTCTTTTATATGGAGTCTCTAGAAGAGCAGTGCCCCAACATACTGGATCCAGGCTGTTCATCCCAAACGTGTGGGAGTGGCCCCGTGGGTTTCAGTACGATGGCTCAGACGGGTGCAGCAGGCTGTACCTTACCTGCAGCTTACATGCAACTTCTTGTGGATTGTGTACTTGTAATAGTTCGCTGAACAAATGTAAAGTCTAACAGCTCTGGTGATGGACTTGAACTGAAAAGGCAGATCAATTTCAGTAGTTCATGCTGGAGACCAGATAAATGACTCTTTAAAATAACAAAAGTACTGGTTTGTAGAAACAGAGAAGTCAGTTTAAAAAACACCAAATGTTTTGTCCTTTAGCTGAAAATGAATAGAATCATTAAAAGCATTGTTGAATTATTGGACACTTAAAAACCCGAACAACCCAGTACTGAAATTCAAGTGTCTCTGCTAACTGTAGCTTGTGGAGTACGTGCTTACAGTACGTGGGCTTTGGAGTGAGGGAGTTTGTGTTTTAAGAACGGGGGTATGTGTTAGGACCTGACTAGAGAAGTGTGCTGAAATCAGCTGCCCTGTGCTGGAGGTAACCCCCCCCCCAGCTCCAGCAGCCATGAAGTAAAGATTAACAGCTCTTAAATTAGTCTTGATTCTATTAGAAATGGCCCTCATATTTCACGCTCTGGAAAGGGGTATGGGGAAAGAATGTCATAATGTTTCCCTGTTCTTTGACAAGCCTTTCAGTAGCCCTGTCAAAGATCCTTTAAAATGGAATTGAAATAATCAGGAATGATGCGCCTATGTGAAAAATGCTTGGCGCTTTCTTTTCTGTAAGATGCGTGTATGCTAGTAAGGTTTAAATTATGAGTTAAAAATGATTCTTATCAAGCAAGTGCTAGTAGCTCAGATCAAATTACTAAAACAGAAAATGAGAAGGTTTCTAAATCCTTCCCATTTTGCTTTCTAAATAGGATAAAAAAATACTGTCATGAGTTAAATTAATACAAATGCAGATTATAAAACCCGATTTTAGATGAAGCAATAGATGATCCTCTATAGGTGTTCTGCTCTATATGCTCTGCTTTGTAATCAAATTCATCAGCTTAGAATATTGCACTCCCCTTTTCAAAGTGAAGATGGTTCTTTGCAGGTGTTCTCTGAACTTGGTGGTTATTAGCAAAACAGTGCTCTCAAATAATTATCTTCCTTTGTAAGTGAATCATCTTATTATTTTGCTTCTATTAAAGTCTAGTATCCTTCAACAGTGTCACATTATCATGTCTAATAATCAGAATTATGCAAAGGAATTATCTGTATGGATTTCATGTGCAGGAACTGTATCATCGTTTATTTATCACTCCAAGTAGGTATGTAGTGTTTTGTTTGTTTGAAGTACAGTAGTTGAGGCTGTATTGACTTTTGAAAATAGATCATTAAAGTTTATGTTTTCTTTAAAGTTGAAGCCTTAAAAGCCATAATCAGCTGCCATTTATTTTTTACTAATGGCATAAGAAGTAATGAATTTTCTTTGATAATTTCAAGAATGTAATGGTGCTGTGGAGGAAGACATCACGAATGAAGGCTGCTGAAGTGGCTCTAAAGTTTGAAGAAGTGAGAAATGGGAGAAATTAGCAGTGATCTGCTAGAACATGATCAGAGAATATGTTGGACTTGCCAGTGTTTCTGTTCTGGGGCTCAGTAAGAATCTGAGGAGGAACTGGAGAAAATGTTATAGCACAGTATTTCCACCCTTCCTCTGTTAAGCACTGTGCTGGAAAAGAGGGTGTCAGACAGGCTTAGAAGTCCATATAACTGTGGCTTGAAGACTTAATTCTGGAGAGAGTCCTAACACGGAGTTTTAATTGTCCTAGAAAGCATGTGTGGTTCTAAGCTTGTATTTTGCATTGAGACATAGAAAACATACCAGATCTTAAATTTTTTCTTACAATAGCACAAATACTCTCTAGTGCAAAGCTGTATGAATAATGTATATGCTCACAGGAGCAGGAAATATGCTGCTGATCAGACAATGTCAACTTAGATGAATCCTGTCCTGAAAGCTGTTCTTTAAATGTGAGCAATAAAACCGCTATTGACATGTGGCACTACCAACTGAAATGTCAATAGTTATAAAAAGAGTATTTCATAACGCAGAATCATGGCTTGGTTTGCTTGACTGGACAGATGCTTCTACTTTCCATGAAAGAAAAATAATTTCCATATTAGTTCTGTGAGTGCCCAGCACAACTTATCTGTCCCACTACTGCTCACACTCTTAATCGCATTGTTAAAAATGGGGAAAATTTGCTTGCTGGTCTCATATAGCATAAGAGGGAGGTTTGGCTGTCACTGGGCATGACTTGAAGCAATTTCAAAGTTGGCATATTTACAGCTGCTCTCGGGTTACTTTTGCTCAGTCTGAAAGTGGGTGCAACACAAACAACTTGTGTTGAGCATCCTCATCCCATATGTGAGACTGCTTCAATTGTTCTCTGGCAACTCGACTTAGACATCATTTCCAGAGTTCATAGGCAGAAGGCACAACTTTGGCTGGCTGTAGACTTACATTTCTCTGGTTATTCTTAAGCATAGTTGAAGCATTCAGTTTGTTCAACAGATGAGAGCATTGCCATAAGCAGCGAGGAAATAAAGAGGCTGAAGTGCTGTTAATGCCCTAGGCACATGGAGTGGCAGAGGACCCACTGGGATGTGCCCATATCATCTTGATTGTTGAACTATTCATCAGAAGAAGGCCAGAAAACTCCAGGGTTCCTTCCTGGTGCTGCATCTGGCCAGACACATTTGTGAGGAAGGTTCTGAGGAGGAAACCTGTCTTGTTTCATCTCATGCTCTGCTCACTACTACCATTTCTCCTGCCTTGGCTATCCCTGATGATGCAAAAGAGGGCAGAAAGGGAAGTCCAGGGATTAAAAAAATGGAAAAAACCTGTTACTTATCCCTGGTATATAACTGGCTAATGATCTAAAGCGAGTAGTCAGGTCAGTCATAAATTTGCTGGGGGAAGCAAATGCTCCAGGCTGGTCTTGGGCA
Organism: Ifrita kowaldi; assembly: GCA_013398055.1. Classification (NCBI taxonomy): domain Eukaryota; kingdom Metazoa; phylum Chordata; class Aves; order Passeriformes; family Cinclosomatidae; genus Ifrita; species Ifrita kowaldi. Next base: position 795,954 of record VZRS01003569.1, read on the forward strand.
TCCCTGTGAGCATTGCAATTCTTCTGCGAATGGCTGTATGCACAAAGGTTTGGGAAATGGACCTAACACTCTGTGAAAGCCAGTTGTTGCCCATAAAATTGAATAAAAATGCTACAAGCCAAAGGCTCTTTAGGGAAGTAAGGACTTTTCTAGTACTACTAAGGTATTTTTCAGAAAGACACCAAAGCACATAGAGGGTTCTGTCTGCTGTCAGCAGGCCTCCAGAAGGCCCCAGCACCTGTCCAGCTGCCAGGATCTCTGCATCCAGGCATCTGCTCTCACCTGTCACCAGCAGGATGCTCAGCTGGTAACTGAGCAGCTTCACTCACTCTGTCTCCGTGCTACAGAAGTCTACACCAAGCTGATAAGGAACAAAAAGACTTCTGAAGATTCTAAAATACACTGAAGATGTTTCACTACAACTAGCATGATTCTTTTTCAGTCAATTTACAGGAAAAGGTGGTTCTTTGGAGAGCCTGTTTATTCCAAAAAATTGTTATATGGCAATGATCCTTAAACAAGGGTCTAATAATTACTTCTTTGAGGATAATTAGGATCTTGCTGTTCTTTGTGCTGCTGACAATCAGCAGTTGGTTTATGCACCGTCCATTGACTTTTCCCCACCAGAAGGGATATACAGAACAATACATAGCTGCGGTTTTTGGCAAGCAACACTGGCCAAAATACCCTGGCAAGATTATGCACGAAAAAGAGAGCTCTAACAGCTTTCAAACAATTCCTGCTTTTTGGCAGCATTAATGTCGGGATGTTGTAGGAAGATTTGATCCTTCAAAACTGTGTAAATGAGAATCTGTCAAACAGGGACTTGGCAGTGGCAGCGTGGTCAGTAATTCAATACCAATCACTTCATACCCCCTGTTAGGTGCAGACAAAAGGTGGATGCTACCAAGTCCAGTTTGATCTATTTTTTCATAACTTTGTAATCTTTCCATGGCCCCACTGCAGGTGGCAGATGATTAATTGGTGATAATCTCATCTTTCTAATCACTTTATTTCCAAAGTGTACTGCTGTTACCTTAGATTCTGAAAAGCAGAAAATATGATATCCTTTCAAGGGATTTCAAAGTGAGAGGAAGCCGGGTGAAAATTCAGTTGACTAGATCTTTACAATCTTTTGCTACCAACAGCATGCCTAGCTGATAATAATGACTTTGGACTTACCTTTCATTCAGATGAACCCCAAAACATTTTGTCAACTCATACTTCATTTCACCAGGTGCAGAACTGCAGCAGCTGTTTGGCAAAGCACATCAAGCAGTTCAGCAGTTGGGGATAGCAACGTACTTAATTGGGAGTTGTGGAGTAGTCTCTAAAATGACTTGATTAAGACGTGTAGCTGTAGGCCCACGCGGCACAAAAGCACACCTCCTCAGCAGGAACTGAGGGAGGGCCTTTGAAGCAAAATGGAATGATTGCAGGGTCAGCATAGTAGCAGTTTTAAATAGATGAAAAAGTGGCAACTTAATGAGGACAACCTCAGTTAGATTCATCTTCAACAGTGTGCTACTTGGAGGGCTAGAAATAAATGAAGACTAAAATACCACTAAATCTAGAAGGGGAAATGTATTAAGGAGCAATCATTTTCTTTTTGGGATGTTCCATATATCAGTTGGAAGCCACTTAAAAATTGATTGTCAACAGGGTGGACAGAATTGTGAATTGTGTTTTTAAAGATTATCTAGAGCTGCAGTTTTCCTACACTTGGTTTTGGGTGTCTTTGGTAAACAAGGGTGTTATGATTGCTGCACCTGTGTGGTTTCACATATGGCTGTTGTTGAGTAAGAAGCCAAAAGGGCAAAAGCAGAGTGTTCTGATGCTTGGAACTTGTTGTGTGTTTTAAACTCTAGTCACATCTAGACCTGCAACCCTCATGAGCTGGGAGCTGAATGCTTCGCCTGATAGTAGGACATGTGATTGGGTTGCAGACGGAGAAAGGCTTTGCTTTCAATATCACCTGCTTTTTCCCATTTACCAGCAGCCATTGTCACCATCTCTGGGCGGAGTTTAACTCCTCAGAGGAGCTCTTTAAATGCTGAAAAGAAATTTTCAACATATTCTATAGGTGTTTGAAGTGCTGAAAAGTACTTGAGCATTTCTAAACATTACTGCTACCTATTTGAATCAATACAAATTTCCTAAACATTTTAAAGAACTGATTTCATTGCAAGCGTATGAAGACTTCAGAAAAACAACTAAAAATATGCATGATTATGTGGATTTATACTGCCAGTCTAAGCCCTTTTTTTACGTGAAAACCTATGTGTAAAACTAGCTCTAGGTAATTTTTAAGAAGTGAAGAACCTGTCTCTGCTAAAGCTGAGAATGTGGAGGCCCTGGATGATTTATTGTAGTGTTCTTCTGTCACATTTCCTTCCCAGTAAGTAGGTTTTCATCTCCATGGGAGAATGCAGCATGCAGCCCTTGCCCTGCAAGAGGTTTGCATGCAGTCGTGTTTGTAGCAGTGATAGAGCAGTGGGTGAACGCTGTACCTCAGAGTGGTTTGACAGCTTCAGCTTCATAACAACCCTGTGTGGCTAAACCTCCTTCAGACAGGGGGTGGTTACATGACACAGTTTCTTCTTTTTAAGAATACTTTTTTTTCCTCTATGCTAGGTAGGGAAGAAGGGTGGTGGTTGTGTCCTGTATTTACAGTTCAAATCTTAAATTGTAGTGATAAAGAGGTCTCAAAATTCATCTGGAATTAAGGCTAATCATGCAGCTTCACTTAGACAAGAATGCAAAACATAACCCAACAGTCTGCAGAAATGCTCCCCACTCATGTTCCAAGTCAGAACAACATAAACATCTTTGTTTAATTAGTTGCGTTTAAACTATTTCTGTTTGGGGACGTCCTTGAACAAGTAGTTAGGAGTAGTTGTTGGTTCAGCTTGGAAGCTGAATTTATTACTTTGCTCAGTAGGTTTAAAAAGAGGTGGAGGAGGAGAGCTTCTCAATGTTTTCTGTCCTGTGCTTAGAATACTCAGTTAATACTGTCTCTTGCATTACCAGTGCTAATAGCTATCATAGGTGTTTCCCCTTTCTCTGTTAGCAATTTAACACTTCTCTGTTTTGCCTAGCAGGGTTGAAAAGGTTTCTAGAAGCAGTTGTTTCCCTCAGATTGTTGTGGAGGCTTGTGGTTAGGCTGACAAGCTGAACACCTTTTATATCAGCACAACACAGAACAATACCTGATAAGGTTCCCTGATCTGTTCCCATCTCTAAAGCAGCGATCTAACGTTTGCAGTTCCTGGCTGTTCGGGCCCACTTAGGCTGTACCACAGTGGCACAAAGGATGAGCCACATGCTGTGATCAGGGCCTATTTGCAGGCCACTCCTCAGTCTGAACCATGAAGAAACACATTTGACACGTTCAGGAGGTCTTTGGATGCAGAAATCAAGGCAAGAATTGAGTGTAACCTGAGCTGTAGTTTCTCACTCCTGTGAAGAGTTTGCAGTCTTGCAGTGTTTCATGGGTATCTATCAAAAGCTTAAAGGAACAAGCAGGATAGACGACAAGCTTCTGGAAACTGGGAAGCATTCCTATCAGTCAAATGAAACCCTGCTGCACAAACAGTGAGAGCAATTGCCTGTCAAGTGTACTGTAATACTGAGCTCAGTAGTACTTGACTGGCACATTGTGTTGTCACTGATACGGTGTCTGAACTCCAGTGAGACTTTCACTATTGCAGTAGTTTGGTAAATGGGGAAGGAAATGGATTTTGGATGGAGTTTTCATAATGAGGTCAATCTGAGACAGAAAACCCAAGTGCGAATGGATGTGCTTACACATTCAAAAGTCAGCAGATGGCTTTAGGTGGGATATTGATAACAAATAATAAACTATTTTAGGTATGCTTTTCTCACTTAAAATGTCTCATGACAAATCTTCTATAATTTTATGAAGCAGCCATTGTAAGGCATTTGTAAGAATGCAAAATCTGTGTCATCTGCTTATTATTGAAGCTGTTTAGCACATCAGATGTCATTCCAGATTACCAGTTGCATTTCAGCTGGACTGGAAATAAATCCAGATCAGTAATAATGCAATGCTGTGTACCTTAAGGTTAAACGTCTGACAAGACAACTAGTGCTAATGGACTGTGACATTTTTCAGGCCATGGGTCTGACATTACTTGCTGTGTCAGAGTAAAATGTTTACAAAGATCTAACTCCACATTACAATACATGAAGACATCATTCTTTTGTCTTGTGCATGCTCCAAGCTTTCTGGCTGCATCTAAATTCCACAGTTGGCCCATGTACAAAAGCAGCATCTCCCAGGCTCTGAAGAGTCTGAGCGCCACTGTTAGTGGGATTTGATTCAGTCCACAATGTCCTGTAAGGTTTCTGTTCAGTACATGGCAACTTTACAGCTTGTGCTGCAGATAGAACTCCATGAGCACAAACCCATCTGGGATCAGGTCTGCCACTGTAAATTTTCTGAGCAGTATCTCACTATACATGGGCTATTGGTAGGAATGGCTTAATGTAAGGATAGCAAATAGAGATGAAAAATTTTATGACAAAGATATCTGCTAGGCTTACACTATTGCAGCAGATTAGCTCTTGGAATTTTTAATTTTTAAATTTTTTTTTAAATATGGAAAATTTAAAACAGTATTTTGCATTAATGGAGCTTGAATGACTAGACTGATAAATGGTAAATACACCTGGATCAAATCACATTTAAATAATATCATACTGTATTAAGAACTCATTTAAGAAATAGGTAAGAATTAGCCATTAAGAGCCATTTAATAGTAGATTGTTCCAGTGTCCTCATCTCATAAAGGCTTTCTAAATATAGGGCTTTGTCTCAAATATTAAGATGGTTCCTCTGGCTTCTGTTTGTATCTATTTTCCCTTGTCTTATTTTCATTAAATGCTTATCCTTCTGATTAAATTAGATTAAATGGTATATTCTGTCCCCTCTTAAACAGCTCGTACTGCATCAATTTTTGTGTGTGTATGTTTTTATATTTGGTGACAGTCTATTCCAGTAGCTGAGACAGGAAGTGGAAAAACTACTGGGTTTGTTAATGCAATTTTCAGCAAAGTATGGGGTTTTTTAATAGGTTGGATTATTTTTGTGTCTGTGTGTGTGTTCAGTCATGCGCTATCCCTCTTGTAGTGTGGATGTGTGTATATCCATGAATGCAAAACTTCATCTCACAAAGTGACAGTCCAGTGACATCCGATGCTATAGAATAGATTCAAATATCTCCAGCAGTGGTATCATGCTTCAGACGTTCCAAGTAAATCCTAAGAAAGCATGAACCGATCACCAGACAGATTTAAAATGTAAATGCTGCTCTGCTTGATCAAGTCAACGACTGTTAAGTGCAGAGCGTTGTGCCAAAACGTAGCGGCAATACGGTTATTTTTTACTTAAAACACCACTTCGGGGCGGCTGTGTGGGATCAAACATGCACTGGAGCAGCGGGCCGGGACCCGAGGGACGGCAGCTGCTCTGGAGCACCGCGGGAGCGCTCCCGCTGCCACCGCCCCGTTCTGCCGCCGGTCCGGCACCTGGCCCAGCCCCGCTCTCG